>JASDQU010306277.1:33774-49264 GCA_032191745.1 Picea mariana
GCTAAATCAGGGAGAATGATGTGGCATGCGTAGAGGAGGCATGCAAAGAGTCAGTTCAGAAAATCAGGGAGAATGCTGGCATGCGAACAACAGAAGAAAGAATGAAAGAAAGGGAAACTACAGTTGGAGTTGAGAAAAGCAGAAAGACTTTTAGTCTAAAAATAGATTGGCAGTTAAGACAGGAAGGACACAGCGTTGCATGATGTGGCATGCGTAGAGGAGGCACGCAAAGAGCCAGTTCAGAAAATCAGGGAGAATGCTGGCATGCGAAAAGAAGAAGAAAGAATGAAAGAAAGGAAAACTGCAGTTGGAGTTGAGAAACGCAAGGAAAACCTCTGCATGTGGTGAATATATATAATGCACTGGAACAAAGATGACGTCGTGGTTGTTTAAAATGAGAGTGAGGGAGAGCTCTGAAAGTGAGAAAAGGGAGAGGTGAATCTGCGTGCCTGGCGAAGAAGATGAGAATGGGTTGTAGAGGACAGTGAAGCAGAGCAGCAGATTAGAGACAGTGAAGAATGCAGAGCAGATCAGCAGAAAGGGTAAGCAAGCAATATCAGAATGAAAAAGTTGATTTAAGCAATATTTATGTTTGGCAAATTAGGGTGGTAGGGTGGTGCTAGGGAGACGTATGTCTCTTTCTCTGCAAGTGGGTGCTTGTAGAATCTGAAGGTTGGTGCCTTCACTCACTTGATGCTGAAGTAAAAAGGAAGTTGGTGCTTCCACCCAGTGGGTGCTGGGATTCTGTGGGAGTTGGTGCTCTCAGCCAGTTGGTGCTGGCAATCAGAGGTTGAAGCCTCTATGAGTTGGTGCTCATAAAAGATGATATGTAACGCAGTTGGAGCTTGCTTAACATCTTAAGAAGACGAGGTTTTTTCCCTGGTTGGGTTTCCTCATGAAAAATCTGTGTCTCATACTTGTGTGTGAATGTTGTGTGTGATTGCTATTCTTTATGGTATCTGCTTTATGTTTATGACTCTGAATTTCACAGTAAAGACTCACTGCCACTAAGATTAATGATTCAAAGTTAAAAATAAGGAAAATAGTTAATAATCTAAACTAACTGATTCACCCCCCCCCCTCTCAGTTAGTTCATACCTGTAACATGGTGAAGATGTCTATAGTATGTTCAACAGATGGATAGTACTGCAAATCAATGATCCTATCATGTACCATCTCTCTTATGTAATGCATATAGATCTCGATGTGTTTGGTCAGCTGTTGTTACACTGAGTCTCTGCAAAACTTGAGAGTACTATCATTGTCACACCAAATGACAGTCGATTGGTGGAATTGGATGTCGAGATTAGTGAGGAAGTTATGAAGCCAAAGTGCTTGAATAATGATATTGACTTCTCCTTTGTACTTGGCCTCTGTTGACGATAAAGAAATTATTGAGTATTTTTTTCATGACAAACAGATGGGAATGAAACCCAAAATAAGCACGTACCTGGAAGTGGACTTGTGATCTATGCTATTTCCAACCCAATCAAAACCTATGAAGCCCATGAGATCCAATGCACAATTTTTTTCATAGTGGATCCCATATTTGTTGGTGCCCTAAACATATCTAAGGATGCCCTTGGAAACTTTCCTATGTGGCTCATGTGAATCCTACATATACCTAGAAACTTCTTCTACTACATATGAGAGATTTGATCATGTGGGTGAGATACAAAATTCTCCCCACAAACTATTGATACAAGGTGCTATCGACCAATGGTGTATCCATGCTATCCTCAAGATGTACCCCGAAAAAAAGAGTGTGGTTGTCGACTTGCAATCGGTCATGTGGAATCTAACCAAAAGATCCTTTGCATACTTAGTCTGAGATAGATTTATGCCTAAAGCATCCTGACTAATCTTGAGACCAAGGAAAAAGTGAAGTGGACCCATGTTCATCATAGAAAACCTGTCATGCAAAATGTCTTTGATTGCAATAATTGTTGAGGCTGAATTTCCTATGATCGGGAGGTCATCAACATATACAACTAAGATAAATAAGGAGTTTGAGGCTCTCAACATGTACATTTGGATCTGATTTGCATCTAATAAAATGCTGAGAAATCAAATAAGCATCCATCTTCGCATACCATGCTCTAGGCACCTACTTGAGGCTATAAAGTGATTTTTTCAGTTGATATACTAAGGATGCGTTCTATATGAACCCTTGAGGCTGCTCCATGTAAATGTCCTTTGAGATATCCTCATTAACAAAGTAATTATTCATGTCCATATAGTCAACTACCCACC
Source organism: Picea mariana (assembly GCA_032191745.1). Classification (NCBI taxonomy): domain Eukaryota; kingdom Viridiplantae; phylum Streptophyta; class Pinopsida; order Pinales; family Pinaceae; genus Picea; species Picea mariana. Next base: position 36,028 of record JASDQU010306277.1, read on the forward strand.
CCCTGATTATTGCAATAGTAAGGGCCAATCAGATGGAGTCCATCTTTTCTACTGGAGCAAAGGTCTCATCATAGTCTATCCCATGGATCTATTGAAAACCTTTGGAAACTAGTCTTGCCTTGTACATGCTCACTTGTCCATATACTAACTTATTGGTCTTGTAGAACCATTTTCATCTAACAATATACTTTTCTGAAAGAAGCGAAACCAAATCCCAAGTCTGGTTCTCAAGGAAAGAGTTATACTCCTCTTGCATAGCCACTTCCTAGAAGGGATTACCTAAAACCTCTGCATAGGTTTGTGGGTATGAAGGTAGAACCATGTATCAATGCATGGGAATCATTGGTTTTGTAACTTTGAGTGGATGAGGAGGATCCTAAAACTAGGACCTCATCCTCCTCTTATATGTTGGATCCCCCTAAAGGTCACCTACTGCATGTAGGGAGGTTTGTGACCACTTGGGCATCTGTTGTGGCTTATCATATGCATGCTCATCATATTCCAAATTATACTCAAAATTCATATCTAAACCATGATTTGAATGAGTGGACTCATCACCGTTGATGTCTAGTGCAGTCAAAGGTACAAAAGTTTCTCCATGTGGCTCCAATGGTGCATGCAAGGGACTTTCCCCAAACTGGACACTTTGCTCAATAATGATCTTATCCGTTGAGGGATCAATCAACATGTATCCCTTCACACCATTAGGATATCCCATGAATATGCATGCATTGCTATAAGGATCTAATGCTTTCCTCTTTTATAGGGTACAAGGGCCCATGTGCGTGATCCAAATATTCGAAAGTGGGTGACTTCCAGTTTGTTGCAGCTCCATGCCTCAAAGGGAATCCTGTCCTTGACAGATCTATGAGGAGATTTTTTCTGAATTTGGTTAGCATATTTAAGTTCCTTAGCCCAAATCTTGGAGGGAAGAGACATTGCATGCATCATGCAAGTGGCCATCTCCTTGAGGGATCCGTTCTTCCTCTCAACTACCCTATTCTATTGTGTAGTGTATGGTACTGTATGTTGCAGTTCTACACCTACATATGAGCAAATATGTTGGACATTCTTGTTCACATATTCCCCCCAATTTTTCGTGTGAAGGATCTTGATCTTCCTCCCAGACTGAGTTTCTGCATGTGCTTTGAAGTTTTTGAGATTCTAAAAAACTTTGGACTTCTGCCTGAGAAAATACACCCAAGTATATTATGAGAAATCATCAATAAGTGTAAGAATGTTCCTCACCTTACTGATGGATGAATGTGGAAAGGGTCCCATGAGATCACTGTAGATGAGCTCTAAGGGAGAGGAGGCCTTCCAAGCCTCCCTTTTCTCAAACTTCTCTTGAGGTTGTTTTCCAAGAACACATCCTTGACAAACTCCTTTGAAAAAGTGTATGTCGGGAAAGATAGTGACCATTCCCCGATTGCTGAGTTGTTACATGTATTTGAAATTTACATGACCAAATATCTCATGCCAAATTCTACTATCATCATCAACATGCATCAGTCATAAAACATAATCATATTTAGTAATAAACTTACTGAATGTATAAAAATGAGACCAATGATTTAATCACCAACAACAATCTTTGAGTTATCATGCATATCATATATGGTTACATAATCATGTCTAAATTCCACCCTTTTTCCTATGACAAAATGTGTTATCTGATAAATAGAGAGTAGATTCATGGAGACTTTTGGAACATGCAATCCATTCTTAAAAAATCCATGTTTGAGTTCTACTCTCCCTTGTCTAGTGACCTCTATTGGAGTATCATCACCCATGAGGATGGGAGGACCCATGCATGCAATAATAGAAGATACCAATTTTTTTGTGGCTGCCATGAAATGGGATGCACCTGAATCTAGTATCCATGCATTGAGAGAATAATTAATATAAATTAAGCATGAAAATTACCTCTTTTGTTTGGCGGTTGGTCTCCTGGCTTCTTGGAATTCTCGGGAATGTAGTCCCTAAGATTGTTCTGTTGAAGTTCCTTCACCATGAGATCTATTGTGTTCTTCATGCATGGTGATTCAGGATGATAGTCATGATTGTAGTAACCACATTTTGAATTTGCTTTCTTTCCCTTTCCACCTTTGGAGCTAGAGGAATCATCAAAGGGTTTGGAATTGCCTTCTTTCTTTTGTTCAGAATGTGCCTTTCCCTTTCCTTTCTGCTTGGAATTCAGATTGAATGTGTTGCTACTCTCATGCACAACAAGTGCATCCACATTGGAATCCTTGATTGTCCCAATTTTGATGAGCTTATCTTTCTCATTTTTTAGGGGATTGGTAAACTCATACAATGTAGGCATTTTCCAACATAGTATAGACTAAGTTTTGATAAAATAGAAAGGATCAACTGATTGTGTTGAGTTGATTTGTCAATACCACATTCCTGTAGAAGAAGAAGAATAGATTTTAACTTCATGAAGAAGTATTGGATGTTATCAAAGCTTCTCAGATCCAAGAAATTCAACTCTACCTTGAGCATGTGGCCTCTCATCTCGTCTTGTTTTCTAAAGAGATCTTCCAATTTTGGCCAAATCTCATATGGAGTAATACAAGCTTCAATGTGAAACAATAGCTTAGGGGAAATTGACATGCAAATAAGGTTGGAGGCCTCATCCATGCGGTTGAGATACCTGTTTTTCTCAATAGTTGATGTTGGATCAATATCTGTAGCCATTTTTATTTGGTACAAGCCTCTGCATATGAGCTAATGTAGAATTTTTAGCTTCCACACGAAATAGTTATGTGGCATGAGAAGAATTGTCGACGAAAACTCCATTATTTCTAACTGCATCTTCCTCCTGAACCTACAAATAGAATCCCTATTTACTTTCTCCTAGCAACAAATCTCTGATACCATGTGAATTTTCAGTGAAACTTGCACAAAGAACCTAGCTAGTTGAAAAATCACACAAAGCTTGCGAGAGAGAAAAGAGAAAGAGAGACAAGCTTGAGATAAAAAAATGAATTGTATTAACTAAATGAGTAAAAATGAATAATACACATGATATATTCTACATGGCTAAGTGAATGCACCATATTAGTGATCTAGAGAGATCTATACACTCACTAACAAAAACTTAAGCAATCTACCACATAGTCCTACTTAACTGGCCCATGCAATCATATGTTAACTGAGTCACAAGTGTGGAGGTGAGAGAAACTAATGCATGCACATGATATGCACCCTCTTGGATATATGCATATGATATACACCCTCCCGGTGAGTAAACTGAAGTGAACATGCAATTGGAGGTGTGAAAACTGAGGTTTCCATGTATATGTGTCCTCCACTAGTCTAACTAAGGTGTAGCTGACTTTGAATTGAAGATGGAATGCGCCCTATTTTATAGGAGGTGCCCCAATTTGTAAGGGACTATTCTTAGGAGAGAATATTATCTTCTATGGAAGCACCCTGAACTTTAGACTATCAACCTTAGGAAAAGAATTACCTAGGTGAGTGTGTAATATCTGCAATAGATCATGTGTAGACAAAATAATGTAATTAATTTGTACATTATTGTACGCATAATGAGTATGTGTTATTTTTCATTGGTTGATTGAACTTGTCACTATGTGTCTCTCGATTAACTCATTTCTCTGTTCTTAGTAGGTATTTTTGGGATTGGATATGCTACATTCTATATCGTGGGAAGAGGTTATGTATGAAGAAATCACCACGAGCTCATATTGGACCCTTAAAGCTTTTATTTTGTCATTGGATATCAAAATAGGAGAGATATTAGGTAGAATCATGAGGTGGATTCACATAGCAGTTTTCATGTGAGGTGGACTACGACTATAGGGATCGTTTGTAGAGGTGGATAGATAGTCAAGAGTAGAGAATTGCAAGATTCGAGAAGGAAAATAGGGAATAATAGACGAGACAAAGTGGGGACGCAGGAGAAGCTCCATATTTGGAACCATAAGAGGAGGAACATACTGATCAAGAGAATGGTATAGTGGTGTTGTTAATGAAAATATTGAATAACAAGGGGAATATTGTAGGAGTGGAAGTCATGAGTTATGATGGTATCTTGAAGGTTGAGGCGATATAATAAGAAAAACAAAGCATCACTTTGAATAAAAGAGAATTAAGGACTCTCAAATAATGAAATCTATCATCAATAGATTGAAGGAAGACAATGCCTTATGGTGGACATGTGTGAAACAAGAGTGGGTTTACAAGGGTGATGAACATATTTGAACCGATAGTATGATGATGAGTAATTTGTGTAAAAAAACTTCATTGCATTATCAACAAACTTGACACATGTAACGCTCTTTTAATTAAAGATATTTTGTTTGTACAAGGCTTGAAGAAGATTCTGATTTTCATCTCTACTTTAGAAGATAAAGGATTTAGGGTAGCTTTTGTGGATGACCAAGTTCTTCTATGGCACAAGAATTGCAACATTGATAAAGCTACTATGATTGGTGTCTGAGAGGGAGGACTATATAAATTGAAGGGACACGAAGAACAATCCCATGTACACAACAATGTTAGCTCAAGTGAGTTATGGCACCAAAGGATTTCTCACATAATTTATAGAGCACTACCAGTATTGAGAAAGATGGTAGCAAGTCTACTAGACATTCAGGTAGAACATGACAGTGTATGCAAAGGTTGTGCACTTGGAAATAATGTCAAGGGAAGATTTACAAGAAATGACAACATGTCCAAGGAAATATCAGACATCATACACTCAAATGTATGCGAATAGATGATGGTTTCATCCTTAGGAAACTTTGTATGCTATGTCTTATTCAAAGATGAGTATTCTCGAAAGACATGGATCTACTTATTGAAAGCAAAAGATGAAGTCTTCAACGAGTTTCAAGAATTCAAGGATTTAGTTGAAGATCTGTTTGAAAGAAAAATTAAAGTCTTGAGATATAATAATGGAGGTGAGTACACCTCAAAGGAGTTTAAATACTTTTCCAGAGAAGTAGGGATTAAGAGGGAGTTGACAACTCCCTACAACCCCCAACAGAATGGGGTTGTAGAAAGAAATAACAGATCAATTGTAGAAGCAATGAAAGAGATGATCCATGACCAAGGCACACCCATGAATTTATGGGAAGAAGAATCCATTACAACCGTGTATGTTCAGAATATAAGTCCTCACAAGATATTGGGGAACAAGACACCTGAAGAGGTGTTCACCGGAAAGAAACCAGAAGTCAGTCACTTGAGGATTTTTGGTTGTCCAGTGTTTATACATGTTCCAAAGGACACGTGAATGAAGCTGGAACCTTCAGGAAAGAAGGGAACCTTTGTTCGATATAGCAAGACTTCAAAGGATTACAAAATATACATTCCCAGGAAGAGACAAATTGAGATCAAGTGGGATGTAAAATTTGGTGAAGATGAAGCCTTCAGAAGATCAAGGGAGTCTCGCATGGATGAGGATAGAGAGGAGAAGGTGGCTCTAAGGGAAGCAGACATGGAAGAATCTAAACTAGAGGAACCCATTCCTGAAGTTTAGATTGAGATGGTAGAGTCAGAGAGGCATGCAGATTCACCAAGAGAAGCTGCAGTCAACATGAAAAGACTAGATTGGCTCTGAAACACCTTGCAGGGAGCTGAAGGACATGCAACTCCCAAATGATGTTTTAGAGAGAGCAAGAGACTGGATAAGTTTTCCAACTATGTGGCACTAATGAGAAACATCATTGATTCAGATCTTTCCACCTTTGAATAAGTTACTAAGAAGCAGTAATGGAAGGATTCCATAATGGAGGAGTATCAATCCATCATGAAGAATGATGTGTAGGAGGTGGTTCCGAGACCAGAAGGTAAATTAGTAGTGACTTCCAAATGGACCTACAAGATCAAGCATGTTTTAGATGGAAGCATAGAGAAGTAAAAAATGATATTTGTGGCTAGAGCATTCTCCCAGAGAGAGGGAGAATACTATGATGAGACGTTTTCTCCAGTAGAAAAGTACACTTCCATTAGATCGATTATTTCCATTTCTTCCACGATGGGATGGAAATTACACTAGATGGATGTCAAGATTTCTTTCTTGAATGGTGTAATTGAGGAAGAAGTGTACATAGATAAACCACAAAGTATTTTGATTCAAGGGAAGGAGTCCCATGTGTGAAAACTAAAGAAGTCTTTGTATGAGCTGGAGTAGGCACCCAGGGCATGGTATGCCAGGATAGATGGCTATCTGATGATCTTGGGATTTACCAAGAGTGATGCGGATCCCAACCTTTACTACAAGGTTGAGAATGGTTTCTCGTTGATCTTGGTTCTATATGTGGATGACATGTTTCTAACATTAGATGAGAAAATCATAGTTGGGTGTAAGAGGGAGCTCACTTCAGAGTTCGAGATGAAGGATCTAGGTTTGGTGCATTACTTCTTGGGACTGGAGGTGTGGAAAACATTAGATGAGATTTTCCTTGGCCAAGGAAAATATACTGTTGAGATCTTACAGAGATTCGGGATGATGGACTGCAAGTCCATGGCCATACCCATGATGATCAATCTGAAGCTTTTGAGTGATTAATATTCAGATTTGGTGGATCCCACAATGTACATACAACTGATTAGATCCTTGGTGTACCTGGTTAACAATAGGTTGGACATATGTTTTGAAGTGAACACCTTGATTCAGTACATGGTTAAATCTAGACATGTACATTGGATGGAAACAAAACATATGTTGAGGTACCTATGTGGTACGGTTGGATATGGATTGAGATATGTCTTGGGTGGAGATGTGAAGCTATAGGGATATACAAACTCTGACTGGGCAGGGAGTGCAGTGGATTAGAAGAGTACTTCTGGATGCTGCTTCAATTTGGGATCATGTATGATCTCATGGTTAAGAAGGAGGCATACATTAGTGGCACTCAATACAATAGAGGTAGAGTATATCGCAACTAGTGTTGCAAGCCATGAAGCAATATGGCTTTGGAAGTTGCTTGCAGGGATATTTGATCTAGAGTTGGAGCCAAATTCGATACATTATGAAAATAAAAGTTGCATGAAGCTTACAGAAAATTCTGTCATTCATGACAAGTCAAAGCACATATAGATCAAATCTCACTACATATGAGACATGGTGTAGAGAGGAGCTATAGAGCTCCAATACATATCCACAAATGAGAAGACACCAAACATTCTCACCAAGCCTCTGTATAGAGTGAAGTATGAGTAATTCAGAGAGAATCTTGGCATGATGCATCATGAAGAGGGAGGTGTGTTGTTTCTCCTCCTGCCAGATAACTCCTCTGGACAAGGGTTCCATAGATCAGTCATGAAAGGTGACTGAGGGGGTAATGCACTGCCGAACCCAATGAGAGAAGAAACATCACACACATAATTGTGAGGACTATGGAGTAGCTTTGTGCTACTAGATGAGACTATAACTATGGATGATGGCATGGTAGTAGCTGTGTGCTACTAGTTGATTATTGCAATGTTATAGAGACATCAAATATGAATATGGATGATGGTAGTAGTTGTGTGTTACTAGTTGGTTGCTGCATAGTCATAGGGATTGTAGACTATTCTTATGGTTGATGGCATGGTAGTAGCTATGTGTTACTATTTGATTGTTGCATAATCATGGAGATAATTGGACTGAATGGTGGTAACTTATGTATCTACCGGTTGATTGAGGGATAGAGACTTTGTGTCTATGGATAGTAGTTGTGTGCTACTAGAAGTGGTTGTGTACCACTGGACAATAGTTGTGTACTATTATGGATCAAGTACACAGTCGTGTTCTACTGGATGACATTGTAGTACGTGTGTGCTACTAGCTAATTTCCATGGATACTACCAATTCACATTGGGATTAGTTGTGTGCTACTTGATTGTAGAGACCGTGACAAGTGATTCGAGCTATCGATGACATTGTAGTAGTTGTGTGCTACTAGATGATTGTAGAGTAATTGATGGACTACTAGATGAAGACATCGTGGAAAGATACTTCCCTAGATAATATGGAGTGTTGATGTTTTGGTAGCTACGAGAGGAAATTTCCCTCCTAGATGACCTTTCTTAGATTAGAAGAAGATTCTAGAAGCAAGAGAATCATTGAACAGATGTGGAAATACCCTAGAAGAGAAGTCGGCCCAATTAAGAGGAAAAAAAGACTATAAATATGAGGCACATTGGATTATTTGTTACACTCACACACACTCTCTCATCTAAACATAAGCAATGTGCAATTCTGAGGAAGGTGACGTAATAGTTGTAGTGGCAAAGATTCTTCTTGTTAAGTCTTTTTTTGGTATCTCTCTCTTATGCACTACTTTTATTAGAGGTGTGCTACCTTGGTATTGTGATGTTGGTGCAGCTAGGGTGGTATTTCTGGTTGTACTTTGAGTTAGCCTTTGTAATAGGGTTTATCTGTTGGTTCATGATTGGACTTGCTTTGTGAACATAATCTATATAAGAAAGGTTGATGGATTTTTTCCTCCATCTGGGGTTTTCCTAGGAGAATTTTTTTGTGTTCTTTTCTCTCTTGTTTATGACGCTCTCATTACTCAGTACATGATACATAGATGTTAATGTTAAATAAGTAAAAGAACACTGGTAACTCTACTATTTTGTAAATAAAGAAAATCTAACAAGGGTGTCAAGGCATGCTAATGTATTATAATTTGTGACAATTTGTTTGTATTAATCTACATAACATGAATTTAGTGGAAGATGGGTTATTAGTTATCCTTAAATGTTGAAGATAAATTGGCCCAAAAAGAGGACTCAAAAAAGTTTTGTAAGAGGAAGAAGTGGCTAAGGTGGAAGAGGTTGCAATCTAGAAATACGAGACAATGGATGAAAGGAAACATGGCAGAAAGTTAATGAAGGGAGAATGTAATGTGGAGGCAGGAGTAGAAACTAAATGTCTTATGAAGACGAGGTTGAGGGGGTAATCATAATACAATTTGTTGTTATACTTGTGGATATGAAGGACATGAGTCTTATGAATCCCAAAAGATATTATAAAGGATAACATAAAACACAGTGAACCCAATATAAGAAACTCGAGGATAGATAGACAAAAGTAGCAACAACAATATAGAGAGAAGAAAACTTGATGACAAGACAAGGGAAGCATATAATGGAACAACATAATTCAAAATAAGAGAAGTGACTTAGGAAAATTATTTTAGACAAGAAATTCAAGTCTAGAGGTAAATGTTGTAAAGCTATTATAGATTATAATAGTACATAGAATTGGTTTATGTTGAAATGATAGAGAAGTTGGGGTTAATCGTGCATAAATATCCTCAACCATACAAACTTTATTGGTTCTACAAATGGTTATGAAGTGATGGTATCAAAGTAATATTTGGTAACTTTAAATATTAGATAGCATCATGATGAGATATTTGTGTAATATCATTCCAGTAATGGAGGCTTGTTACATACTAGGCCATCATAGTTTGATAGATAAATAATGCAAGATGGAAAGAAGAATGCCTACACCATCACCAAGAATGAAATGAAATTTGAATTGATTATGTTGAAGGAGGAAGAGCCCAAAAAAGTACCTTTGTTGTCAACTAAGGACAACAAAGTGATACATAATAGTGCAAAGAAAGTTAATAGAGATAGATGGAGTTGAGGAGATTTTGAGAGAGGTAAAGTGATTGTTGGAGTAGCATTGGGATAAATTTGGCAAAGAAATTGAGGATTTTCCTCAAAGAAGAGAATTAGTAATGAAATTGACTTGATATATGGAGATACAGTTTTGAACTAAGAACCACATTGAATGAACTTAATGGAAGGTGAGTTGAACTAACGGGTGGGAGAATTAATGTCGATTTTTTTAAATCAAGACTGTGTTTTCCCATGTATAGTGCCATCATTAATGACACCTAAGAAAGATGGACAATGGCATATGTGTAAGGATCCTTGCATGTTGAATAAGATTATTATTCGATATAGGTATTTGTTACCCAAGATGATTGATTTGGTGGACAACTAGAGTCACCACAAGGAGAAAACCTTCTTAAAGAGGTTTTTAGTGTTACAAAATTTGGAAAATTTTCAAACAAACCTCCCCTACAACCTCCTTTATTGGTCATGGAGGCTTTAGCAGAGGTTTTAACAAATGTTCCATATAACTAAAAAAAATTGGGCGAGCAGAGGTTGTAGCAAACATTTATTTTTATTTTTATTTATTTAATTATTTTTTCCTTTTCCAGTACTTTTATTGACAAAACGCATCAGTGAACCATTAAGTAAAACACCCCGATGCATCTGTAAACATCAAATGCACTAGAACTAAATTACATAAAATTCCTTGGAATGTACATAAAACCTCCAAAACGCGTGTGGAGGGGGGGGGGGTCCGCGACTGCGATTAACCCTAAAGGTCCAAAGCCTTCCCTAATGTATCGGTCGGGTTAAGCATGGAGGTCCCTTGGTGTTTTGTTTCATGGTTACTCTGGTGGTTTCTTTCCTATTTTTTTCTCAGATCGAAGCTATTTTTTCCGCGGTAGGTTCCTCCACCGGGTTTCGACTTGGAGTGGTGGACGTGGAGAGTCCGAAAGTCACCATGGAGAAGGTGCCAAAACACATGGCCACTAGAAGACGACAACCTAGTGGGGAAGGATTAGGTCTGGGGATCCCTGCAGAGGAGGAAACCCCTCTTATTCATATTTTTCACCAGACTACCGATGTAGTTTTACCTACCCACATTGGTAAGCCGACCCCCTCCCCATCACCTTCAAGGAATGTTTTTTATGATGGTTTCTTCGAGTCTTTTCTAGAGTTTTTTTCTTTTGGTCAACTGGAACCTGAAGGAGGTATTCCATCCTCTCTTAGTCCTCCGGATGACCTAGCCTTGGATTGGATCTCTTGGGAGGAAGGATGGTTTATCCTATCTTCGGCCCCTACCAGTATAGAAATCGACGGGTGTAGGTTATTACCTTGTGGTTGAAAGTTCTGTCCAGACACGAGCGAGAAACAAAGTAGAACGACGTGTATACACACATGACTCACAAGTTTTCTGGAGGACCTGACCAAAACTATTTCCTCCAAGGGCTTCCTCTCAGCCCTCTTCAATGATGAAGAGAAAAGGGCTTTTGTCCAAGACATAGGGGGTTTCTCACCATTAAATTAAAGGTCTTCAGTCAACCCGGAAAGTTCCTAGGAACAAACGGGAAAAACCAATGCGGGGCAAAAACATAAGAGTAAAGGTTTAAAATACAAAGGGAAAGTGGGGAATCTTTTTCTCGGAGAAGAGGTAGGTATGAACTTGGTCATTTAGTTGGAAAATAAGACCCTAGTTGGGAGGGATAGCGACATATCCTTTGCGCTCAAAACCATCATTGAGTGGGCACATTCGGCTTGGAAAGAACATCTTGGATATGTCTCAGAGATCATTGAATTAAACAAGAACTGGTTCGCCTTCAACTTTCTCCAACCAGATCATGCAAAATGGGTTTTGGGGAAAAAATGGAGTGTCAACAACTCCCCTCTTTTCTTAAAGCCCTGGAACCCTCTTTTTGATGCCAACAGAGAAAAATTGGACAAGATCCCAGTATGGGTTCGCCTACTAGCACTACCACTATAGTTTTGGACTTTGGACTACTTCAAAGCCATTGGAAAGTTCTTGCGTGAGTTATTAGAAGAAAACTTATCCTTTGAGGAGAAAAAACAAAGGAAAGTAGTAAGGATTCTAGTCAACTTAAATGTTAGAGAAGGATTAGGAGAGGAAATTGATTTAAGTTGGGGAAGCTTTACTCATTCACAAATTCTGTATTATGAAAACGTTCTGATTAGATTCCATCAGTGCCATCAGTATGGGCACCTGGTGATGAATTTCCATCTACCTCTAAGAACTAGACAAAGAAATTTTTACAGTGTTAAAGGGAAGAAAGTGACTCAGGAAGAGAGTAGCAGACACATAGAAAGTACAGACGCAGAAGCTAAAGATACAACGGTCATAACGCATCCATTGGTTTCTCCCAAAGAACCTTGCCAACAAGATTGCTCTGTTTCTCTTGGAAGACAATCAGAGGAAGGATCTGAGCCTACAAGCCTTATCAATTTTGGATCGGGAAGCACAAGGAATCTAGTTACAAATAATCATTTACCCTTTCCCCCCTTATTACTTTTTTAATTAAAAATATGACTCTAGAAGGAAATGAGTGGTTGGAGGCTTTTACAAATATGTCTATAAATACTGGTCCTACTACATAGACTAAGAGAGGCTCAGACCCCTATAATGAAGGTTATCCCTCGGGAGACCCACCCTCCCCAAAGCGACTTTGTTGTGTTGAAGACGACTCTTTGTCTTCCTTTCTCTCCACTGAGACTATGACTTCTCATTATTTTCTCAGATCACAGAAGGAAACCTTACCCTTGAGAGGGTTGGGAAAGGAAGTCATCTCATCCTTTGATAGAGGATTCAATGGGATAAAATCAAAAGCCAAATCCAAATCCAGGATAGACCTTCTAGCCGAAAAACAACAATGAATTGAAAGGGCAATTAGAGAAATGATGCCCCAGGGAAGGGTTCCGGGAAGAAGTGCCTGTCCTTAAACTATAGGGGTTTGGCAGGTGACCTCAAAAAACCAGCCTTGAAAAGGGTGATCTCTTCAGAACACCCTGATGTTTTACTCCTACAAGAAACCATGGGGGTAGGTGAAGAGGTAAAATCTTGTCTGGAGCAGCTTCTCCCTACTTGGAATTTAGAAACATTGGATGGCTTGGGAAGATATGGGGGTTTGGAAACATGATGGAACACTCAGACAATTCAAGTCTTAAATACCATGGGTTTGGATTCAGGTCTTAGTATTACTATTTTGGCTCCAAAATTAAAGGAATTTATTCATATCATTAACGTCTATGGACCTTATCAGAACATAAAACCTTTATGGGACTCTCTCTTCCCAAAATCCTTGCTAAAATATCATCTGATTTTAGGGGGAGATTTAAACCTCTCACTAGGGCCTTCATAAGTGTGGGGGGAACATGCTAGGTCTGACCCTCTGGCTGAATTTTTCAGTCAAAAATTTGTTGAATGCAATTTAACCGACCTTGAACCCATATTGCTCAAACCTACCTGGAAAAATAACAGGGTAGGTATTGAAGGAGTTTCAAAAAGGTTGGACCGCTTTCTGATAACTAACTCCCTTCTGGAAAAACAACTAACTATAAAATAATGGATCGAATTTGGGGTATCTTTGATCATTACCTGATCTTCTTGGAATACAAACAAGGAACAAAGAAG
>JASDQU010306277.1:49534-66728 GCA_032191745.1 Picea mariana
GGGGGGGGGGGTTTGCTACTCCGTAGTAAAAGATCAATCTACTACTTCCGGAGAAAAGAAGGAACAAACTACTCAAGGAAAAGGAAGACTCTTGGAGATTAAAAAGTAGAGTTATCTGGTTGGAAAGTGGAGATGACATTCCTTCTTCCTTCAACTTCCAAAGGAAGAAGGAATGTCAATACCATTTGGAAGTTGAAGGACTCTGCAGGAAACATGGAAAACACTTTTGAAGGTATGTCAAGACCGGGGAAAAATTAATTCCGAAACCTTTTCAAAGAACAGACTCAAGAATCTATAGAAGAAGTGGTACAAGTGGCTCATTTTTTTTCCAGATTTGTAGATGAAGCAGACAATCGACTCTTGATGGAAGAAGTAACGGAAAACGAACTCTTCGAAGTTCTTCACAGTTTTCAAAAAGACAAAAGCCCAGGTCCAGATGGTTGGACTATTGAATTCTTCCTGGGCTGTTATGAGATTTTGGGTCAGGATTTGCTAAAGATGATAGAGGACACTAGGATTTTAGGCCGAATACCAAAAAATACTAAACTCTACCTTCTTAGCACTTATCCCAAAGACATATAATCCGAAGACATTGGATGAATTTCGAACAATCTCACTTTGTAATTGTGCCTATAAAATTATTTCAAAAGTAATTGCAAGAAGGGTAAAAAGAATACTCTCAGAAAGAATCTTGGAAGAACAGTTTGGATTCTTGGAAGGAATACAAATTCACGAAGCCATAGGAATTGCACAAGAAGGACTTCACAGCATGAAGACAAGGAAATTAAAAGGTGCAGTGTTAAAAATTGATCTCTCCAAAGCATATGATAGAGTAAGTTGGTTGTATATCCGCTTATTACTTACCCATTTGGGTTTTTTTGTCCCCTTCATAAATTGGGCCATGAACTATCTCACTACAACTTCATTTGTTGTGCTTATCAATGGCTCAACCTCTTCCTTTTTTACTTCAGAAAGAGGTTTAAGACATGGGTGTTCATTATCACCCCTACTTTTTCTCTTAGTTGCCGAAGGACTCGCTAGAGCTATCTCGGTAGAAAAAATATTGGGCTCTTTTCCTGGAATCACAATCTCACAAGATCTGCACCTCACATACCTTCTGTTTGTGGATGATGTATTAATATTCAGTGGAGGTTCCAGAAGGGAGGCATAGGCCTTAAGGAATATCCTTACTCTTTTCTCCAAAGAAACAAGAATGCAAATCAATGAATGGAAATCAATTCTCACTACAAATTTACTCTCTGAAGAAGAAGGGAAAGCCCTTAGGCTTCACTTCCCCTTTGAGGAAAAGAAGCTAGATGATGGACTAAATTATTTGGTTTTTTTATTAAAACCAAATGATTGTAGAAAAGAGGATTGGAAGTGTCTTTTGAAGAAAATGGACAAAAGACTAAACATCTAGAGTCATAGGTGGCTCTCACACGTAGGTAGGCTAGTTCTGGTTAAGTCAGTTTTGGAAGCCATTCCTATTTATTAGATGTCCCTCTCTTGGATCAAAAGGAATTATGGAAGTAGCAAGAAAATTCACCTCAAAATTTCTATGGAGTGGTAAAAAGGAAGCAGGTGTAATCCCTTGGGTCTGTTGGGAAAAAAATGTTGTTCCAAAGGCACTTGGAGGATGGGGCCTGAAAAATATATTCCTCTTATCCAAAGAACTTGCAGCCAAGGGAGGCTGGAGTATTCAAAACTCTACTAGTATATGGACAAAGGTAGTAGTGCAAAAATACATTGAACCAATTCCTGTGGAGATTTGGCTCAGAAGTCAACAAAAATCTATAAAATGTGCCTCAGTGATTTGGAAAGCAATTATAAATGCCTTCCTAGTCATAGAAAATGGTTTATCTTGGAAAATAGGTAACGACCAACAATTCAGACTTGGAAAAGATCCTTGGCCAAGCAGTGAAGGACAACATTTACTCTCAGATAAGATTATTCAACATTTGCACACTTTGGGATTTGTTTCTTTAAACAATCTGGCTGATCCAAGAATCACCACTCTTTGGAAGGAATCTTAGAGGTTGGGATTAAGTCAATATGATACAATTGAATTGGAAAGATACATAATTTTTTTTAAATATTTCTCAAATAAGGCTTAGAGACTGTGAGGATGAATTGATTTGGGACTCACATCCCTTAGGGACATATACTCCAAAGCTGGGTTATTTAAAATTAAACTCAGATATGGGCTAATGAGAGATTGTTTGGTGGTGGGGAAAATTTTGGAAGATTAAAAGTCTAGCCAAAACAAGATTGTTTATGTGGAATGTCCTGAACAATAAAGTTATGATGTGGGATATTCTACAGAAGAGGAACTTCTTTGGCCCAGGATGGTGCACCCTCTGCAAATCTGAAGGAGAGAATATTGTACGCATCTTTATAAATTTTAGTTATATCATCAAAGTGTGGACTGAAGTATCGAGACTTTTGTACCTACACTACAGTTGGTCGAGATAAGATTTGGAACATGCCTGAAAATATTGGTGGAATTATAGAGTTTACTAAAGTCTTAGAGTGCTACCGCTATTGACCATCTAGGGAGTATGGCTAGCAGGAAACTCTATTATCTTCAAGGGAGTTCCCTTGGCACTAGAGATCACAATGACCAAGAGTATAGCTATTCTGTCCTCCCTTCCCCCTCAGAATTCGAGAGTCATTTCTAGACAGTCTCAGGAGGTCGAGATTGACAAATATTCTCCTTGGGGATTTTTCGATGGGGCTTCACAACATAATCGTTGTGGAGAAGGATGACTTCTCTATCTTTCAGATTCTCACTATTACTCTTTGACGTTTGTCTTTGGGACGAGAACAAACAACTTTGCTGAACTAATGAGCCTCAAAATACTCATTGCCTTCACCATTGAAAAGGGTTGTCACTCCTTAAATGTTTTTGAGGACTCATTAAATGTCATAAATTGGATAAAAGGCACACAAATATGCACAAACATAAGACTTTCTTCCTTAGTAGAAGACATCTTTCAATTATAGACAACTTTTGACTCACTTATTTGTGAACATGTCTATAGGGAAAACAATAAAGAAGCGGACCTGAGGAGGGGCTTCATTTGGCTATGGACCAATTGAAAGTAACAGAATATCAAAATGAACAAGCACATGAATATATGCACCAATATTTTTTGGATTGACCTCTTACAGATCCAAAAGACACTTTTCTATAAAATTTGTAATGAATACATATGCACAAAATAACCCAACTTAGGGACTTGACTGAGCTTCATACAGTAGATTTTGAGTACATAACTCTCAGAAGGAACATAAGACTATTTTGAAGACATAAATGAAAAAATATACTCTTCATGTATCCACCCAAGCATTTTGACAGTACACGAGCCATGTTGAATGACCTAGCTAGGGGATAGAGAGACTTGTTGACAACCATACATTAGATGAACCTTAGTGCATTGATGCTCCAACATAGCATGAGAACTATAGGTGCCAATGCTGCAGAAGGATCGAGTGGTTCATGAGGACACCAGGGAGGTGGGGCCACTGGATCCAATGGATCTTAGGGAGGGGATAGTATAAACCCTTCACCAGCCTGAGATTACACATCGTCAAGGAGGATTCCCTGACCTTTATATCCATAGTTCCAAACATGAAAAACATTGGGACAACCTTTGGACAGCCAGGGAAAGCATGAGGACATTCCGATCAGGGATAGGTGGTGCCACAAGATCTGTTTGGGGAGTACATGAGAGACTACTTGGCATAGTCCTTCCTGAGATTGCTTGTCCTCAAGAAATATCAATCCTGGTTTTTGCAAAATATGCTCTCCCTCCCATGTGGCATCCTCCACAGGAATACCTCTCCATATAGCCAAGCACTCCCTGATGGACCTTCTCCTCAACCTACGCTATCTCTGCTTGAGCACCTCCTCCGACACTAGCTCCAACTGGCCCTCCTCATCAAGGGGTGGAAACTCCTCTGAAATGTTGACTTGTTGTCCCACTGCCTTTTTAAGGCAAGAAACGTGAAATACATTTTGAATCTTGCTACCCTTCAGTAGCTCTATCTCATATGCCACCTCACCTACCCTCCTGATGAATTTGTATGGCCCATAAAACTTCTTCTTCAGCTTCTCTGCTCCACTCCTCTTCAAGGAGGACTGTCTGTATGTCTATAATTGTAGAAAAACCAAATCCCCTACCTCAAAACTACTCTCTACTCTCTTCCCATCTGCATAGATTTTCTGTTGGTTTTGAGTTGTCTACAAGTTCTCCCTCGCTTCTCGCAGAATCCTCTGACTCTCCTCCACCCAGTCTTTGTCCCCCTAAAACTTGTTGTCCCCAAACAAAGTCTCCACAAAAGAGGTTTCATCGTATCCATACAATGCCCTGAATGGTGACATCCTGATAGACATATGGTAAGTCGTGTTGTAGCAATACTTACCCATGTGTAACTATCTCACCCATGTGCACTGCTACCCTCCCACATAGTTCCTCAGATACCCATCCACCCATTTTTTGACGATCTCCATCTGTCCATCTATCTGTGGGTGATAGCTGGTACTCGTAGCTAGCTCTGGGCCTTCCAACCAAAAAATATCCTACCAAAACGCGCTGATGAAGCACACATATCTATCACTGACTATCTACCTAGGTAAACCATGCAACCAGAATACCTCTATGAAAAACAACTCTGCTACTTGTATGGCTTAGTAGTTTGTGGGTATGGAAAAAAAATGTGTAAATTTGGTCAGCCTATCGACCACCACAAATATAGAGTCCTTGCCCTGTACTCGAGGAAGGTATGTAATGAAATCCATAGAAACGCTCTCCCGTTTCTTCTCTGGAATGGGTAGAGGCTGAAATAACCCTGTGCGGTGTGTCTGATTGAACTTGTTCTGCCGACAAGTCACGCACTCCCGGATGTGTTTCAGTACATCATCTGTGAGAACCTTCCATGAGAATCTCTCCCTGATCTACCTATATGTTTTGAAGTACCCTTGATGTCCTGA
The DNA here is from genome assembly GCA_032191745.1 of Picea mariana. Lineage (NCBI taxonomy): Eukaryota > Viridiplantae > Streptophyta > Pinopsida > Pinales > Pinaceae > Picea > Picea mariana. The sequence goes on from JASDQU010306277.1 coordinate 54,528, forward strand.
TGTAGGCGAATCATGACACATCTTCAAAATTTCCCCTTAAAGGTAGATTCTGGAACCAAATAGATCTGGTCCTTGTAGAAAATGGCATCATCTAGAACCCGGTACCTATCATCCATCACCTCAAAAGAAAATTTGTTTTTGGAGTATTCCACCAACAAATGTGCTTTCCAATCTATGCAAATGTCCATCATCGAACACCCTGGTGGCCTCCTGGACAAGGCATCTTTACGACATTCCTCTTTCCCTTGAAATACTCAATGTAAAAGTCAAAGGCTTGGATCTTCGAGACCCATTTCTGTTGTCTCTCACTGAGGTATTTTTGATCTAGGAAATACTTGAGACTGTTGTGATCGGTCTTCACTACAAATATGCTACCCACCAGATACGACCTAAATTTGGTTAAGGCATGCATGATTGCTATCATTTTCTTGTGGTAAATAGAGTAGATTCGTTCCAACTCATTGAGCTTATTGCTCTTGAACACTATGGGATGGCCTCTCTGCATAAAAACTACCCCAATCCCCACCCCTGATGTGTCACACTCTAAGAAAAATGGTTGCGAGAAGTCTGGAAGGGATAGAACATGGCATGTGCTCATAACCTCCTTAATTTTATCAAATTTCTACCGTGACTCCTCCATCTAATGAAAGGAACCTTTCTTTGTCAAGTTTGTGAGTGGTGCTCCCAACTATGAAAATCCCTTGACAAACCTTCTGTAGTAACTGCATAACCCAAAGAATCCTTTCAACTCCGTGAGATTCTTAGGTATTTTCCAATCAAGAATGGCCCTGATCTTCTCATGATGAACCTGTACTCCTTGCTCATTGATGATATGCCCCAAGTACAGTAGTTCTCTCATGCCAAAATCACACATGGATTCCTTGTCATATAATGATTGTTCCTACATAATGCTCAAGACCTCCTCCAAATGTGCCAAATACTCATCCCATGTCTTGTTGTAGATCAATATATCATTAAAGAACACCAAAAGGTATTTCCTCAACTTCCACCTAAAGATGTGGTTCATGCAAGACTGGAAAGTGGAAAGTGCATTGGTGACCCCAAACAACATGACCAAGAACTCAAAATGTCTGAAATGGCATCTAAATGCGGTATTCTCTATATCCCGCTCCATGATGCTAATCTGATGTTATCCAAATCGTAGATCAATCTTGGTGAAGAAAACTTCCCCATGCAACTCGTCCATCAACTCATCTATGCATGGAATGGGGTACCTATTATTGATCGTTTTCTTGTTGAGAGCTATGTAATCAATGCACATACGCAATGTGCCATCCTTCTTCAGTACCAGAGCGACTGAAGAGGAAAAAGGACTCGTGTTGGGCCTGATGTGCCCCATCGCAAACAATTCTTTGATTTCTTTCTCAATCTCATCCTTGAATCTCTTGGGATGCCTATACGGTGCGGTGATCACTAGTGCATCCCCAGTCTCCAACTCGATCCTGTGTTCAAATCCTCTATTTGGTGGTCTCGCTGATGGTATCGGCCCAAACACTGGCTCACACTAACTCATAAGCTCTCTGATCTATGGATGAAATTGCTCTCTGCCCTCTGAATCCTTTCGCGTGGTGATCAAACACTCTGATGCATAGGCCACATCACCGTGACGGAAGATCCTGTCCATCTATTTTGTCAATACTTCTCATGGTGTTTTTGTAGACATGCCTCTCAGTACCACTCTCAATCCACTAGTGTCTTTGAAGCTCATGGTCAACGTTTGATAGTTGAACCCAATCTCACCCAATGAATATAACCACTGTACCCCCAATACTGCATCAATATCTGACTGGTCAACTACATAGAAAGTGTCTGTCATTGTGTAGTTTCCTAGTTTGACCTCTAGGTCTGGGATCATGTCCACACATGTCATTGTGTATCCATCTGCAACTGGTACATGGAATCCCTCAAACTCCTCAGTGTGTAACCCCCTCCTCGCTACTAAGGACGCATCAATGAAATTGCAGGTGGCCTCACCATCAACTAAAGCGGTCATGTGCTACCCCTATAAAAGGCCCTTGAGCATGAGAGTGTTGTACCTGGGTACTCTTGAAAGGGTTTCTATGGTTCCCCCTTTCACCTCTCTATGAGGTTTTGTCTCATCCTTGGGCTGTGGTGCCTCGACCAGTATCTGAGGTTTCTTCGGTTGTCGCTCTAGTTCATGTGTGGTCTCATCCTTTGAATCATTGTCTTCCCATGCCTCGAGATCCTCATCCTCCTCCTCACCACCTGATTCCACTTCAATGTAGTGGATTTGTCCCTTTCCCACACATTTATTCCCTAGGAACCATGGGTATCTACAGGAGAAGAAAATATTCTTCCTCATCAACTCTTATCTCATGTCATCATCCAATTTGGGCTTACCCTTCCATTCCCTTTGAGGATTTATCTGATCCTTGTTTCTCTATGGCACAAAGGGTTTGGTAAAGGCTTTGGGTTTTTGTGTTGTGTCTCCCATGTCTCTTGTGCACACAATGGCCTCCTGTAAGGTGCGAGGCTTTAAATCCTTAACCCAACCCCTCAATGGAATTGTCAAAGCTTCGGTGAACAACATCACCAATCTGTTCTCTGATATATCGGATAGGACCACTTCCTTCCGCTGGAACTTTGAGATGAAGGCCTCAACTGATTTGGTCTGCCTCAACTCTGTAAGGTCCCTGAAGTGGAGCTATGTATCTCTTCTATCAAATCTCTCCATCAACCTCTCAATGAACTCCAAATATGAAGTAATGTGGTTGTGACCCAACGTCACCATCCCATGGTACCACCACTCGTGGGCCTCCCCCTCCAAGTGCAATTTGGTGAAGCTAATAGCTTCTGACTCTGTCAACGGGTTAATCTTGAAGTATGTGTCAAGATTTTGAGCCCATGCTTGAGATGAGCAACGTGATGATCCGTCAAAAGTAGGAATGTTCATCTTTCCCACTTTCTTGATGAAATCCATGTTGTGAGTTTGACCGTTGCCTCTCTGTGCCTCCCGGGGTTTGTTTCGATATCTGATCAAACAATAGTCCATCAAACTCATGTTTGCATGGAAATCCGATTCTAGTGCCAAGTAGTCTCTCTTGTACTCCCCAAATGAATCATGTGGCACCACCTGTCCTTGGCCCAACTTTCCTCCTCCCTTTCCTATTTGTCCCAAAGTTTGTCCCAATGTATGTCATGTATGGAATTGTGGATATAAAGGTCGAGGAATCCTCCTAGACGATGTGTAAGCTTGGGCTAGTGAAGGGTTTGTACTAGCCCCTTCCTGAGATCCACTGGAGACACTGGTCCCACCTCCCTGGTGTCCTCCTAAACCACTCGACCCTCCTACAGCATTGGCACCTATAGTGCTCATGCTATGCTGGAGCATTTGTGCACTAATGTTTATCTGATGTATGGTTGTCAACAAGTCTCTCTGTCCCCTAGCTAGGTCATTCATCATGGCCTGCGTACTTTCAAAATGTATCTTGGGGTCTTTCCCCCTGTCTTTAGGTGTCTCACACCTATCACTAATAGTCCCCTCTATATTGACCTCTGTGTCTAAATTGATATGATCATTGTCCTCTATCTCTGGCTATGTATCTGACTAAGTGTGGAAGGGGGTGTAATCCCTTCTATTTCTATCTCTCCTATCCCTCCTATGACCTCTGCGGTACTAAATGTACTCTTCCCCAATATGTCCTCGACCCTCTGGGTATTCTTCACATGTTCCAAGAATCATGGGGTCATGAGAGGCACTTCTTCACAAGCTGGTAGGAAGAAGGCTTTGATACCATTGAAATATCCCTAATCTAGCTGATCTGGATATCTAGTGCTGAACTACAGTTTTTTTCCACTGAATCTGATACTTTGGGGGTTTCTGAATGCGTTTGAGTTACTGTGTGAACATGCGTGGTGATTTTCGCATGTTTGTTCCATTTTATTATGTGTTTTAGCAGTATAAGACAATGCATGTGAAATAAGGACAACACAACTCATTGATATATATATAATGCAGAAAAAGTAGGAAATACAATAATAATTGGAAGCAGATATAATAATTGTCAGTTAGATCTCATGGATCATCACTGGAATACAAATCAACTGATAAGAAATACCCGTGATCATAAGAATGGGTGTTGGTCTATCCATGCACAAATAGATTGGAAAAAATCAGTCTGGTAGCTCATGGTAACTGTTGTAGAATCCAGAAAACTCGTCTTGATGGCGATACCCATTGGAATAAGTTGGAAATTGTCTCAAAAGATAATCCTTGTCCTCTAGACCGATCCTGATGACATTCGTAATGAAGATCCGACCTCTGAAGCTCCGGATATCACCCTTGGGGGTTTGCACACCTCTTGGGCTCAATCAGTGTGCCCTAGTGATTCCACTGACAGAATCTGGCGATGTGTAGCTCAAAACAATCGTCCTAGTCTCCTATGTAATGGGTTGGAAGGGATTCACGTATCTGCTCTGGAATATCCCCTGGAACCCCAAATGTGCTTCCTCATGAGTTGCACCCTAAATGTTTGTTTACTGCTTTCCAAGAGATTCCACCGTCGAAAATTGACTACATCTGACTCAATAGGTGCGCCCTAACTAGCTCTATAATTATAGGAGTTTTAAAGAGCAAACCAATAATAACATTACCTTCTTTGTAAGCTTTCTTTTCGCCATATCATACATTTTGGATTCCTTATTACACTTTCTAATATTTTTTGTAACTTTTTGTTGAATTGTTCATCGACAACTTTTTATATATCAATATAAATGGTATGGTTCATGTTAAAAAGAAATAACCATGTAAATTGTTTGAATTCCATTGAAATGAAATGGTTATAAAATTATAATAAATGTATATGAAATATTTATATGTACTTTTAAAATATGTGTAAGATTTATTTAGCAATCTTAGTGTCTAAACTATATTTGTATTTTTATGTATTTATATAATTATTTTTTATAATAATAAAATTTATATTTTTATATAATTATATTAATTGTATTGTTGTATATTTATATTATTATTTTTTATAATAATAAAATTTATATTAATTATTTAGTGAATAAAATAAATATTTTAACTATGTTATTTTATATTAATTAAATTTTTTTTTTTATAATTATTGAGTGAATTAGTGTCAATTTATTATAAGATCACGTTGTACGTTTTTTAATTGTATATTTTGGTTAGTATTTTTTTATACTTTGTTTTCAATTGTTCACAACCATATTTGGTTATTGTTTAAATTTTCTTTATATTTTTGTGTATTTATGATGGTTTGTGTGTATACAAAGAGTGGTTTTAATGTATATTCATAATTTTAAATATGATAATGTTAACTATATATATGTAATTTTTTTTTAAATTATATAAAATTTTTATATTGTTATTGTAAGAGTGTATAAAAAATGTGTTGTTAGTTTGTTATTAGCGAAACTAGATCAACAACAATGCATCAAATTGTCTGAAATAATATAGAAATATTGTCTTTTGGACTTATAGGTTTGGACATAACTAAAATTAATGCTATCCTTTGTATCAAGAACAAAATCTATCTATTGATTTTTTTTATGTTGACAAAGATGAGGTGGGATTAAAATTTCAAGACCTCCTAGACTAAACAACATTATAAGAAATCTAAAGAATGTTGGAATTGAGTAGAGGGTTGGCCCTCATCTAGAGGCACCTAGGCGTGAGGTGAAGTGACATGTGAGAGGTCCAGTCCTGCTATTTGTTTGGACATGAGGTTCATTTTGCAGTTGTGGAGCCAAAGTTGATCTTGAATTTCGTCGAGCTCGAGCATAATTTCATTCTTATCTTCCTTTCGATCAACTAAAATGTGTCCCAGCATGAGCTTCATGTGCCAATAAATTTATATAGTCTTCTGGTACTGGGAGACCTGATACCTAGTGTTCCATGTGTCTGGGATCCATGAGTTGATTGAATCGAGGACCTCATCATCTGAGACAAAGCGTCATCAAACTCGAACGTCAACCTCTGCAAGATCTATCTTAGCTTGAATGGGGGGAGGAATGTGGGTGAGATATGAGTCAGATGACTCTTTTGTTGCAGTTGCAAGACGAGTGCCCGAGTATCTTGGAAGATTTCGAGAGGAGCCTCCACATGTGAAACTGCCATGGGCCATTAGAGTTTGGATAAAAAGGAAGAGAGACAAGTAGAAGGGTAGAAGGTGAGCCACGAATGAGGAAATGAAGTAGAGACAAGGGATGAGCAGAAGGAAAGTAAGGTGATGGAACTGAATGAGATGAAGAGAAGGAATACAAATATAGGGCATTGAATCAGAGAAAGAGTTGAAGGCATCTCCATCATGAATACGGGGGAGATGAGTAAGTGGAGTTAATGCAGAAGGAGCATCCATAAGAGAAATTCAGACGAGAGGGACATACCAGGTGAGGGCGAGGTAACGTTGATGAATCATGAGCAAAGCATAAACATGATGGTCGCAAGGATCTGTGATCCAAACCTTACACGAATTTGCATTATACTTAATCCCCACTAACTGAGATGGTGAAGGTATGAAGAGGGTATGTTTCTGCATTTGTGTCTTCAAAAAAGTCTGCCATGCATTTTGACAGTACGCAATCCATGCTGAATGACCTAGCTAGGGGACAGAGAGACATGTTGACAACCATACATAACATGAACCTTAATGCACATATGCTCCAACATAGCATGAGCACTATAGGTGCCAATGCCACAGAAGGGTCAAGTGGTTCAGGTGGACACTAGGGAGGTGGGGCCAGTGGATCCAGTAGATCTTAGGGAGGGGCTAGTACAAACCCTTCACTAGCCCAATATTACACATCATCTGGGAGGATTCCCCAACCTTTATATCCACAGTTCCAAACATGACAGATATTGGGACAACCTTTGGGACAGCCAAGGCAGGCAGGAGGGCAGACAGGTCAGGGACAGGTGGTGCCATAGGATTTGTTCGGGGAGTACATGAGAGACTACTTGGCACTAAGATTAGAGTTCCATGCAGACATGAGTTTTATGGACTATTGTTTGATCATATATCAAAACAGACCCTGGGAGGCACAGAGAGGCAATAAACAAACACAAAATATGGATTTCATCAAGAAAGTGGAAAAGCTGAACATTCCTACTTTCGACAGATCATCACATTGCTCAACTCAGGCATGGGTTCAGAAGCTTGACACTTACTTCAATCTTAACCCGATGACAGAGTCAGAAGCTATATCTTCTCCACATTGCATTTGGAGGGGGAGGCCCATGAGTGGTGGTACCATGTGCTGGTGACATTGGGTCACATCCACATTACTTCATATTTGGAGTTCACTGATAGGTTTATGGAGATATTTGATAGGAGAGATCCAGAGCTCCACTTTAGGGACCTTACACAGTTGAGGCAGACCGAATCAGTTGAGGCCTTCATCTCAGAGTTCTAGTAGAAGGAAGTGGTCATATCCGATATATCAGAGCACAAATTGGTGATGTTGTTCACTGATGCTTTGACAGAGCCATTGAGGGGTTAGGTTAAGGCTTTCAAGCCTCACACCTTACAGGAGGCCATTTTGCGCACGAGAGACATGGGGGACTCAACACAAAAACCAAAAATCTTTCCCAAACCCTTTGCACCACAGAGAGACAAGGATCAAAGAAATCCTCAAAGGGAATGGAAGGGTAAAGCCCAAATTTGATGATAACATGAGCAGGGATGATTTTAAGGATGGAAATTTATTTTAAAATGTAGAAACCTTCGTGAATCTTACTAATCCTTCATATGCCAACTATAAATGATTGGCAATATTTGTGTAAAAATATTCAAATTTCTAAGGACTTTATATAGTTTTTATAAAATTTTGGCGATTTTTGAGGTAAAATAATTTTATCCTATAGAATTTGGGTGAATCATTTTTAAAACAGAAAATCTCGTTTTTGGAAAAACCATGGAAAATTAGCCCATGAGTGAAATTTAGCCCCTAAAATCATCCTTGGGTCACATGAGACACGAGTTGATGAGGAATAATCTTTGCTCTCCTAGAGAGACCCTTGGGTCCCAGGGAATAGATGCATGGGAAATGGACATATCCACTACATTGAAGTGGAATCGGGCAGTGAGGAGGAGGATGAGGATCTCGAGGCACAAACAAACAGTGATTCAGAGGATGAGACCACACATGAGCCAGAGCGGTAGCCAAAGAAACCTCAGATATTAATCAAGGCACCACATCCCAAGGAGGAGACAAAACCTCATAGAGAGGTGAAAGGGGGAACCATAGAAACCCTTTCAATATTACCCATGTACAACACTCTCAGGCTCAAGGGCCTTGTACAGGGGCAGTGCATGACCTCTCTATTTGATGGTGGGGCTACCCACAATTTCATAGATGCATCCTTAGTAGTCAGGAGGGGGTTACGCATTGAGGAGTTTGAGGGATTCCATGTAGCAGTGACAGATGGATACACGATGACATGTTTGGACATGATCCAAGACCTAGAGGTCAAACTAGGAAACTACACCATGACAAACACTTTCTATGTAGTTGACCTGTCAGATACTGATGCAGTATTGGGGGTACAGTGGTTATATTCATTGGGTGAGATTGGGTTCAATTATCAGACGTTGACCATGAGCTTTAGAGATGCCAGTGGATTGAGAGTGGTACTGAGAGGCATGTCTACAGAAACACCATGAGTAGTATCGACAAAAAAGATGGAGAGGATCTTCCGTCACGGTGATGTGGCCTATGCAATAGAGTGTTTGATCACCACGCGGAAGGATTCAGAGGGCATAGAGCAGTACCATCCATAGATCAGAGAGCTTCTGAGTTAGTATGAGCCAATGTTTGGGCCGATAACACTAGGGAGACCACCAGATAGAGGATTTGAGCACACGATCAAGTTAGAGGCTAGGGATACACCAGTGATCACCATGCCTTATAGGCATCCCAAGAGATTCAAGGATGAGATTGAGAAAGCAATCAAAGAATTTCTTGTGATGGGACACATCAGGCCCATAACGAGTCCTTTTGCCTCTTCAGTCACTATGGTACTGAAGAGGGATGGCACATTGCGGATGTGCATTGATTATAGAGCTCTCAACAAGAAAATGATCAAGAATAGGTACCCCATTCCACACATAGATGAGTTGATGGACAAGTTGCATGTGGCAGTTTTCTTCACCAAGATTGATCTACAATCCATATATCATCAGATCATCATCAAGGAGAAAGATATAGAGAAGACAACATTCATATGCTATTTTAGAAATTTTGAGTTCTTGGTCATGTTGTTTGGGTTGACCAATGCACCTACCACTTTCCAGTCTTGCATGAACCACATATTCAGAGGGCAGTTGAGGAAACACCTTTTGGTGTTCTTCAATGATATATTGATCTACAACAGGACATGGGATGAGCATTTGGCACATTTGGAGGAGGTCTTGGGCATTATGCAGGCACAATCATTATATGCCAAGGAATCCAAATGTGAGTTTGGCATGAAAGAACTATTGTACTTGGGGAATATCATCAGTAGGCAGGGAGTACAGGTTCATCAAGAGAAGATCAGGGCCATTCTAGATTTGCCAACACATAAGAACCTCACAGAGTTGAAGGGATTCTTTGGGTTATGAAGTTACTACAGGCGGTTCTTCAAGGGATTTTCACAGTTGGGAGCACCACTCAAAGACTTGACCAATAAGGGTGCCTTTCATTAGACAGAGGAGTCACAATAGACATTTGATAAAATGAAGGAGGTTATGAGCACATGCCTTGTACTATCCCTTCCCTACTTCTCACATCTGCTTGGCTTAGAGTGTGATGCATCAGGGGTGGGGATTGGAGTAGTTTTGATGCAGTGAGGCCATCCCATTGTGTTCAAGAGCAGGAAGCTCAACGAGTCAGAACGACTCTACTCTATTTACAACAAGGAAATTTTAACAATCATGCATGCCTTAACCAAATTCAAGAAGTATCTGGTGGGTAGCAGATTTGTAGTGAATATTGATCACAATAGTCTCAAGTATTTCCTAGATCAAAAAGACCTCAGTGAGAGACAACAAAAATGGGTCTCAAAGATCCAATCCTTTGACTTTGACATTGATTATTTCAAGGGAAAGAGGAACATCGTAGAAGATGCCTTGTTCAGGAGGCCACTAGGGTGCTCGATGATGGACATCTGCATAGATTGGAAAGCACATTTGTTGGTGGAATACTCCAAAAATAAATTTTATTGTGAGGTGAAGGATGGACAGGTGGTGGATGATAGGTATCGAGTTCTAGATGATGCCATTTTCTATGAGGACCAGATCTATTTGGTTCCATAATCTACCTTGAAGGGGAAATTTTTGAAGATGTGTCATGATTCACCTATAGTAGGACATCAGGGGTACTTCAAAACGTATAGGCGGATCAGTGAGAGATTCTCATGGAAGGGTCTCAAGGATGATGTACTGAAACACATCCGAGAACTATGTGGGATGGAAACAACACACATGGGTGATGGTTACACATGGGTGAGTATTGCTACAACACGACTTATCATATGTCTATCAGGATGTCACCATTCAGGGCATTGTATGGATACAATGCACCCTCTTTTGTGGATACTGTGTTTGGGGACAACAGGGTTTCAGGGGCCAAAGAATGGGTGGAGGAGAGTCAGAGGTTTCTGTAGGCAACAAGGGAGAACTTGCAGACAACTCAGAACCAACAAAACATCTATGCAAACATGAAGAGAGTATATCACAGTTTCAAGGTAGGGGATTTGGTTTTTCTGCGATTACATACATACAGACAATCCTTCTTGAAGAGGAGTGGAGCAAAGAAGTTGAAGACAAAGTTTTATGGGCCATATAGAATCATCAGGAGAGTAGGTGAGGTGGCATGTGATCTAGAGCTACTGGAGGGTAGCAAGATTCACAATGTATTTCATGTTTCTTTCCTTAAAAAAGAAGTGGGACAACAAGTCATCATTTCAGAGGGCCAATTGAAGCTAGTGTCGAAGGAGGTGCTTGAGCAGAGAGAGAATAGGTTGAGGAGCAGGGTCATCAGTGCATGCTTGTTTGGATGGAGAGGTCTTCTTGTGGAGGATGCCACATGGGAGGGAGATCATATTTTGTAGCACCCAGGATTGATGTTGCTTGAGGACAAAAAATCTCGGGAAGGGAGGATTGTGATGTCTCATTCCCAAGAGTAGGCCAGCATGGAGTGACTTAGCAGTCTATGTGTTCCTGTAGACTATAGTCAGGCACAAACATGGAAAAATAGGAGAAATAAGGGTGATTTGGTGGCTAAACGATGAATTAATCCAAAAAGCACAGGAAAAGTCACTTAAGCCTAAGTCAATGAAGAATTAGAACGGAAAGGAGCCAAAGATGGACTTAATTAATTAATTACTCACCTTAGGAGGAAAAGCGCCTAGCTTAAGTGATATCAATGGTGAATTAGATAGGGAAGAGTATAAAGGGAGGAATTCAATCAAATTCCTCATTATGTTATGAATTGATGTTGAGGTATTTGCAGAGGAGGAGGAAATCGACCCCCTTGTTGTTTTGTGGATTTCTGGAGGAAACCACCACCATTGATCGGTTTCAGTGTTGAGAGACACACCCTAGCCTATTGGAGATACCATCCAAGTATTTCACCATGCATTACAGTATCCAGTTCAAGGATTGCGCAAATCAGCTAGTGAGAGCGCAAGTGGTAGAGAGAGGGTTTGTGCGACCGCTTAAGACAGTTTGGATTTGGACCATTCCTTTCGACCCATTAGAGAGCTAGCCAGGGCGCACCTATTGAGCCATCTGTCATCCGTTTCCAATGGTGGAATCTCCCAAAAAGAAGTAAACAATCATTTAGAGCATAGATCTTGAGGAAGCACATTTGGGGTTCCAGCGGACATTCTAGAGCATATCTGAGGAATCCCTTCCGACCCATTATAGAGGAGACTAGGATGGTCATTTTGAGCTATACATTGCTAGATTCCTCTGATAGAATCACTAGGGCACACTCATTGAGCCTAGGAGGTGTGCAATCCACCAAGGGATGAAATCCAGAGCTTCAGAAGTCGGATCTTCAGTTCAACAATCATTAGGATCAATCTAGAGGCAATGGCACATCTTTTGAGACAATTTCCATCTCATTCTTACGGGTATCTTGATCAAGGTGAATTTTCTGGATTCTACATCAGTTACCATGAGCTGCCAGACTACTTTTTCCAGATCT
>JASDQU010306278.1:19827-31398 GCA_032191745.1 Picea mariana
TATATATATATATATATATATATATATATGGATATGGACATTGACTCAATGTTGTCATCCGAACCATGGGAAACACAACTGTGCATTGTATAGTTAGGCAGCCTCTGTTACAAAATGTGCTTCCTAGGTTGGCAGAATTTTTGTATGAAACATATCTACAGAAAAAGACAAGTAGTGTCTACATGCTGCATGACTTTCAAATACACAACAAATTTACCTTAAATGAGGACAATGCAACTTTGCATATCGGTTGAAGAAGGAAAAAAAAATACATATAAAACTTTGGCAAGAAACAAAAATATCTCATGTGTCTCTGTAATATTTCTTCAACATCTAGATGAATGTTCGACGAACTCAAGTACTTGAGATTGCATGCACATAAGATTGTTCGGTACAAGAATGGGAAGCATGACAACAAATCCCATATATCCCATGGCCCCAGTTATTTTCTACTGAGAACATATACCAGATGTAAGAGAAAACGAATGACGCGACGTCTTTTCTTTGTATATCAAATTGTTTGATGCAAAGGTTGATGCCTCCTGCTCTATGGAACCTTGTGGGAACTTTCTTGCGACTTCTTTGGAGTTTAGTTGGTTCTTGGTTGTATGCTTCGTCTGTCAATTTGTATATCGCAGAACTCCGAGTGTTGTTTGAAGGACATAGAACAATAGAATTGCAATTTTTTAGCCAGCTAGCCCGCAAATCCGCCTGATAATTTGTATGGCGTTGTGATGCAAATGTAGTGTGTGGCTTGTTTTAGCATTTTTCCTTGATCGATGAACTTGGTAAAATTAATCTCCTGGAATAATTTGAAATCAACGAATATATACCGTGCAAAGTCCAACTGTGCTATCATATCAACAAGAGGCCCTTAAAATTCAAATTGGTCGTTGTTATGCTTGCGATGATAGAATTTTAAAAAACTTTATTTTGTTTCCTTTGTTTTTTTTTAAAAAGCGATTTAACATCCTTTGATAATTTTATGTAATTAAATTGTACAATATCAATATTTAATATTAATAATTGACCTTTTAATTTGTATATTGCGGAACTTCGAGTGTTGTTTGGAGGACACGGAACAATAGAAGTGCAATGTTGAGCCAGCCAGTCTGCAGGTCCGCTTGTCAATTTGTATATCCCAGAATTCTGGGTGCTATTTGTAGGGCTCAGAACAATAGAGGCCCAATTTTGAGCCCACCAGCTTCAGAACTCGCAATCCAAAAAGTGGCTAAGTATGGAATGCAGGATCTGTATATGCTCTATAAAATATCATGTCCATACTTTATAGAAGTACATATTTAGTATGTATTACTCATTTTTCGAAAAATTTCTAGGTACAGAAGTTGGAGGATTCACACCTTCAGATTTCACTTTCTTTTATATCACTAGCTTGATCGACCGCTTCCCCGTTTCATATTGTATAAAATTTTTGGCTCGTGGTTTTCCGAATAGGCGAGTTACCGGATAGGCGGGTTCAATATTGATAATTTATGTAATTGAATTGTACAATATCAATATTTAATATTAATAATTTAGTATTTGAAAATCATGTTTTTTTATAGTGTTAGATAGTTGATAGGGATGACCATCCATAAACAATGACAATCTTGAGCCCGCCAGTCCTAGAGTCTGTCTGTCAATTTGATATCGCGGAATTCCAACCACTGCTTGGAAGACACGAAACAATAGAAATGAAATGTTGAGCCAGCCAACCCGCAAATGCGCTTGTCAATTTGTATATCGCGGAACTCTGGGTGCTGTTTTTAGGGCACAAAACAATATAGGCCCAATTTTGAGCCCGCTAGCATGAAAACTCGCGATCCAAAAAATGGCGAAGTATGGAATGAGGGATTCGTACATGCTTTATGAAATMTCATGTYCATAGCTTATAAAAGTACATATTTAGTATGTATTACTCGTTTCCTCCGAGTGTTGATTGGAAGACCCCGAACAATAGAAGTGCAATGTTGAGCTAGCCAGTCCGCAAGTTCGCCTATCAATTTGTATATCACAGAACTCTGGGTGCTATTTGTAGGATATGGAGCAATAGAGGCCTAATTTTGAGCCCGCTAGACCGAGAACCTGCGATCCAAAAAGTGGCCAAGTATGGAATGTGGGATCCGTACATGCTCTATAAAAATCTCATGTCCATACTTATAAGAGTACATGCTTAGTGTGTATTGCTCGTTTTTCAGAAAATTTCTAGGTGCAGAAGTTGGCAGATTCACGTCTTCAGATTTCACTTACTTTTATATCACCAACCCGATAGACCGCTTCCCCGTTTCATATTGTAATAAATGAATATAAACTAGTCGAAGTCCAATTGTGCTATCATATCAACACGAGGCCCTTAAAATTCAAATAGCCGGCAAGTCTGCTTGTCAATTTGTATATCGCAGAACTCTGGGTGCTATTTGTAGGGCACGGAACAACAAAGGCCCAATTTTGAGCTCGCCAGCCCGAGAACCCGTGATCCAAAAAATGGCTAAGTATGGAATGAGGGATCCGTACATGCTCTATAAAATCTCATGCCCATACTTTATAAAAGTACATATTTAGTATGTATTACTCATTTCTCGAAAAATTTCTAGGTGCAGAACTTGGTAGATACATGTGTTCATATTTCCACCCACTTTTATATCACTAGCTCGACTGACCTCTTCCCCGTTTCATATTATACAAAATTTTTGGAGCGCAAGTTTTCGAATACGCGAGTTTTTCTTTTAAATAAGATATTTAACATCCTTTAATAATTTTATGTAATTAAATTGTAAAATATCAATATTTAATATTAATACTTTAGTATTGAAAATAATGTTTTTAGGTAGTGTTAGATAGTTGATAGGGATCACCATTCGTAAACAATCATAATCTTGAGCCTGACATCCCTAGAGTCTGTCTACCAATTTGTATATTGTGGAACTCTGAGTGCTGTTTGGAGGACACGAAACAATAGAAGTGCAATGTTGAGCCAGCCAACCCGCAAGTCCGCCTGTCAATTTGTATATCGTGAAACTCTTGGGTGCTATTTGTAGCACATGGAACAATAGAGGCCCAATTTTGAGCTCGCTAGCCCGAGAACCCACGATCCAAAAAGTGGTTAAGTATGGAATGCGAGATCCGTACATGCTCTATAAAATCTCATGTCCATACTTTATAAAAGTACATATTAAGTATATATTACTCATTTTTTCAAAAAATTTCTTGGTGTGGAAGTTGGCGGATTCATGTCTTCAGATTTCAGTTACTTTTATATCACTAGCCCAACCGACCGCTTCCCCATTTCATATTGTACAATTTTTTTTGTCTAATTAAATTGTACAATATCAATATTTAATATTAATAATTTAGTATTGAAAGTAATGTTTTTAGATAATGTTAGAGAGTTGATAGGGATTACCATTCGTAAACAATCACAATCTTGAAGCCGACAACCCTGGAGTCTATTTGTCAATTTGTATATCGCGGAACTTCGAGTGCTATTTGTATGACACGAAACAATAGGAGTGCAATGTTGAGCCAGCCAACCCACAGGTTCTCTTGTCAATTTGTATATCGCGGAATTTTGGGTGCTATTTGTAGGCCATGGAACAATAGAGGCCCAATTTTGAGCCCGCCAGCCCGAGAACCCGCGATCCAAAAAGTGGCTAAGTATGGAATGAGAGATCCATACATGCTCTATAAAATATCATGTCCATACTTTATATAAGTACATATTTAGTACGTATTACTCGTTTTTTGAAAAATTTCTAGGTGCGTAAGTTGGTGGATTCACGTCTTCAGATTTCACTTACTTTTATATCACCAGCCCGACCGACCGCTTCCCCATTTCATATTGTACAAACTTTTTTGTCTAATTAAATTGTACAATATAAATATTTAATATTAATAATTTAGTATTGAAAATAATGTTTCTAGATAATGTTAGATAGTTGATAGGGATTACGATCCGTAAGCAATCGCAATCTTGAGGCCACCAGCCCTGGAGTCCGTTTGTCAATTTGTATATCGCGGAACTCCGAGTGCTGTTTGTATGACATGAAACAATAAGAGTGCAATGTTGAGCCAACCAGCCAGCCCAAAGGTTCTCTTGTCAATTTGTATATCACAGAATTCTGGGTGCTATTTGTAGGTCACAAAACAATAGAGGCCCAATTTTGAGCCCGCCAGCCTAAGAACCCGCAATCCAAAAAGTGGCTAAGTATGGAATAAGGGATATGTACATGCTGTATAAAATCTCATGTTCATACTTTATAGTACATATTTAGTATGTATTACTCATTTTCGGAAAATTTCTAGGTGCAGAAGTTGGCGGATTCACGTCTTCAGATTTCACTTACTTTTATATCACCAGCCCGACCAACCGCTTCCTCGTTTCATATTGTACAAAATTTTTGGCTTGCGGTTTTCTGAATAGGCGAGTTACCAGATAGGCGGGTTCAATATTGCGTTTTCGTTGTTCCGCCATCTGCGAACAACACCCTGGCTTCTGCGATCCACAAATTAGCAAACAATTTGAAATAAAAGAATATATACTATGCAAAGTCTAATTGAACAATCATATGAACGAGAGGACATTAAAATTCAAATTCGTCGCTGTTATACTTGCAGTGAAGCTAGTAGTACATAGACTTTACTTAAACATCCAAAAAACCGATTTTCTTGTAACTTTTCGATGCTTCTCTTATACAAACAAATCCTGGAAACTATAAACATCGCTCGTTGTATCTATTCCTTGATTGAATAACTTGTTAACATGTTTAATGCACTCCATAGTTACTGTTATGACCAATTCCCTCTTCCAAAAATTGCCATCCTCTTTCTCTTTTCCCTCTGCTTTCCCTTTCTTTACTTACTCATTTTTTGGAAAATGTCTAGGTGCGGGATTTGGCGGATTCATATCTTCATATTTCCATCGTTACTTTTATATCACCAGCCCAACCGACCGCTTCCCCGTTTCATATTGAACAAACTTTTTGAATCGCGGGTTCCTGCATAGGCGGGTTCAACATTGCGTTTTCATTGTTCCGCCGCCTGCAAATAGCACCCGGACTTCCGCGACTTACAAATTAGAAAACAAATTCCCCTTCATCTTATATGCTTTCTCTTTCTGTTTACTTGGTCCATTTTCTGAATGTCTCATGCTTTTATATACAAAACCTGAAGTTCAACAATATACAAATTGCCCTCTCTACATTGTGCTTCCGCTGTTCCCCTATGCACAAACAACACCCAAAATTCCGTGACATACAAATTGACGACCAATATCTATCACTGAGATGCAATATGACCATTGGCCCCTCATGTCTCTTGGGTATATCTTCTGCCCCTTTTTTTTTGTAACTCGCCTGACCGCTTTCCATACTTGGGCATTTCTTGGAATTTGTTTCACGGGTTGGTAGGTGGACGAAATGTACAATGCTTGGTCGCAATTCACCATCACTGCTACCTTCGTACTTATTTCTAGATATGCAATAATTAATCTTTAATGCTAGTAGTTCATCCTGCAGGAACCGTTAAGATTGTCACTAATGTTCGAAAGGCCGGAGAAGATTTGTCATTACTACGAATTAAACTAAGATTTGCAGAGAAGAGTGTTATCCTTTCCAATTATTCATTTCAAACATGATACAATCTGTTTCGTGCGCCGACGGGTTGGTGTCTTTAAGAAATCTCTAATTCTTAATCTCTCTTCGCCGTCACCGCCACCTTCGCACTTTTTTTTAAATATGCAATTAGTGAGCTTTAATGGTAACAACTCATTCCGCATGAAACCTGGATATTGTCATTGATCAGTGAAAGGCTCAAGGAGGTATTCCATTGATACACATTAAACCATAATTTGCGGAGGGTTATATTATCCCTCCCCAATTTTCATTTCAAACATCGTCTGGAGAAAATGAAAATTCTTGTTAACTTGTGGCAGCAGTTCTGTCCAGATACAATAAACACATTCGGGCATAATGGCCAGAAGTTCTAGTATTCTAGGGCATATTCTTACTAATCATCTCCCTCCACACATGAGAAAAAAAGGAGATGGTCCCTTGGTACACTGAGAGATATATTTCAAGCCAAAGAATTGCAAGGCAACCCTGCCTGCTCAGAGAACCTGCCCAATTGCATTGATGGCTGACGCAGAGGTTGATGTCATGGATTCCGAGCCGGGAGAATATGATCTGATGGGCGATGATACGACAGTGGATGATGGCAATGAAAAAACTATTCCCACTACTACGCCCAAATTGAAATCAACCATAATGGGTGGAACTTCCCAGCTTAGTGATGGTGGTCCTGACAACACCAAAAGGAGTTTCAGAAAAGAAATCGATGATGAACGCAACAACCGCTTTGTAGCTCAAAAGTAGGAATTCTAGAGGTCCAAATTAGTTTGTTCTGAGTGGAAGGCTTTCACTATAAAGTAATGATATGTTGATGCTCCCAGAGATATATTTCAAGCCAAAAAAATATTCACTTGGGGGACTACTGTCTTGTTCTCTGGATATACAATTAACATCTTTGGGAATGAGGACCAGAACTCTCACTAGTGCAAGGCATATTTCTACTAGTCATCTCCTTCCACCCAGAATGGACAATTTGGGCCTCTAGAATTGCACGTGCAACATGTGTCCCTGAAGTATTTTCGACTATGCAAAGGCAATTTCTAGTTGTGTCCTAATTTTCAGTTAAGGGCTATTCCACCCTGCAACGTTTTTCGTCTTCTTCCTCACAGGAAGCTTCTGAAAACTATCAATTTTACCACATGATGATTCATTGAGGAGAAAACTACAAGGATCCTGCATATTGTGAATCCCGTGCCTGTGTTTGTGGAAGATACGTTCAATGTTTTAGCCCAAAGAACTGGGTCCAATTTTTAAGGATAGATGTACAATACTTGGTGTTTTTTTTTTTTTTTTTTTAAATGGATTTGCGATTAATTTTTTTTTCCTTGGAGTCTTCGTTGTTGCTTCTTTTATGGATTTAATGTCTATTCTCATTGGCATGGTTCAGTGGTCTCGTAGTTCTTCGATATTATATTTAATTAGGTAATTTGTTCTAAGATGGAACATCTAATAATTATATGACAATCTACTGTGTCAATCCACCAGGATTTTATGCAAACAAAAAATGGATTACACATAGTTTCAAAACAATGTTCAATTCTATTCGCAATGCAGATAGAACATAGTAATACCAAAGTACAATGTTGCAACAAAATCGTCATTCTTGTTTCTAGACATGGAATTATTAAGTTTTAATGCTAACAACCGATAATGCAAGAAGTTTAATACTTAAGTTAATATGTTACAGTCATGGAAGAACGTATCGAGAACACACTTACACCCACACGTTTGAATAAAATCTAATCTTCAACAAATCATTTGCTGACAATTAGTAGAAAATGAAGTTTAATACTTAAGTTAATATGTTACAGTCATGGAAGAATGTATCAACACTTACACGTTGTAATAAAACCTAATCTTCAACAAATAATTTACTGACAATTGGTAGAAAAGGATGGTTTTGCAACAATGGGGCTTGTTTGAAACCAATTTGCACTTACGAAAAATGCCCTCCGCCTTTCTATTTTCCCACTCTTTTATCCCCTGTAGTTTCTCCTCCTGGTTACTTAATCATTTTTTTCCGACATGCAATTATTAAGTTTTAATGCTAACAACCCATAATGCAAGAAGTTTAATACTTAAGTTAATATGTTACAGTCATGGAAGAATGTATCAAGCACACACTTACACCCACACATTCCAACAAAATCTAATCTTCAACAAAGCATTTGCTGACAATTAGTAGAAAATGAAGTTTAATACTTAAGTTAATATGTTACAGTCATGGAAGAATGTATCAACACCCACACTTTGCAATAAAATCTAATCTTGAACAACGCATTTACTGACAATTAGTAGAAAATGATGGTTTTGCAACAATGGGGCTTGTTTGAAGCCAATTCACACTTATGAAAACTGCCCTCCGCCTTTCTATTTTCCCACTCTTTTATCCCCTGTAGTTTCTCATTCTGGTTACTTAATCATTTTTTTCCAAAAATTCCTTGCTGCACGGGTTGGCGGATTCACGCGTTTTGACCGAGCGCTTCCCCTTTGTCTAAATTGGCTCTCTATTGTTCCATGTCCTACAAGTAGCACCCATAGTTCCGCGATATACAAATTGACATGTGGACTTGCGCGCTGGCTGACTCAACATTGAACTTCTATTTTTCTGTGACCTCCAAACAACATTTAGAGCTCCGCGATATACATATTGACACATGGGCTCCAGGGCAGGCGGTCTCAAGATTGCCATTCTTTACGGATGGAAAAGTGCTAAAACGAGCCACATACTACATTTGCGTCACATAAGTTATATTAAAGGGAAAAAAATTTCCTTTATAGTTCTATGTCCTACAAACAACACCCAGTGTTCCGCACTATACAAATTGACATCCGGATTTGCGGGCTGGCTGGCTAAAAAAATGACTCGGAGTTCCGCGATATACAAATTGATAGACAAAGCATACAACCAAGAACCAAGTAAACTCGTGGATCGTATTCCTAGTCGTTGTTTTCTGTGCCCGCCACCTTCACACTTCTTTCCAAGTATATATCTTGGCAGGAAAATGAGATGTTTGTTACATATGTGAATATATTGTCCCTTCTTTTTCGTCTTCTATACTTAGCCAAATATACGTTTCTCTTTTCCCTGAACTTTATCTTTCTCGTCACTTATTCGTTTTTTCGAAAATGTCTGGCTACGCGCGTGGGCGACTTGTGGGTTCATGTTTTCACTCTTGCTCTTATATCGCGACACTGATCGACCACTTCCCCATTCCATACCCAGACACTTCTCTGACCATGGATTCCCAGTAGGCGGGCTCTAGATTGGACTTCTATTGTTCCATGACCTGCAAACAATACCGTCACTTCTGCGATATACAAATTTACAACTGGACTCAGATCATACCATCTTTCGTATTATGGTCTACCTATCATGCCCTCTTTCGTGGTACACATTTTGCACTGAAAACTTTTGAGAAATACAATTTAACTGTTAGGTCCTCATGTCTTCTGTGGAACTATTGTCACCCCATTTTGAAGCTCGTCTGTCCACTTTCCATACTTTTCCATTTCTTCGAATTTCTTTCACGGATCTTCGGATTGGCGGGTTCAAGAAATATTCAGTTCCTAGTCGTTGTTTCCTGTGCTCGCGCCCTTTTGCAATTAACAATTAAAAATTAGCAATTACATATAAGATCTTATTTCTAGGCATGCAATTAGCAAGCGTTAATTTCAAACATCATGGAATGACATTTACGCGTTGTCAGGTTGGTCCGTTCACAAAAAATTCAATCCTCGCTTCCGAGAATGAGTCCGCCTGACCGTTTCCCTATTCCATACTTAGCCACTTTCCCGGAATTCCGCAAATATACAAACCAACCGCTGAATTGCCCCATCATGCTCTCTTCCATTTTACACGTTTTGCAGTAAAAAATTTCGATACACAAAATTTGACCGCGGAACACTCGCCTCTCCTGAGTATCCCCGTAACCCTATTTTGAATCCCGTCCGACCACTTTTCATACCTTTCCATTCATTCCTTTCTCTCCCCCGTCTCCGTGACCTTCGCACTTGTCTAAATATGCAATTACTGACATTTAATTCTAACATCTCATCATGCAGGAACTATATAGATTGTCATTGATGGGCGAAAGGCTCAAGGACATCTCATATTAATACACATTAAACCAAGATTTGCAGGGGGTTATATTATCCCTTTCGAGTGTTGATTTCAAAATCATGAAATGTCGTTCGCACGTCGTCGCCTTGGCACGTTCACGAAACCTCCAATCCTTAATTGCTCTTCGCCGTACCTGCCACCTTCACATTTCTAAATATGCAATAAGTAAGCTTTACTAGCTAACAGTTCATCCTACACCACCCATACAAATTGTCATTAATCAACGAAGGGCTCGAGAAGATTTCCCATTCATAAACATTTAACCAAGATTTAGCGAAGAGTTACATTATCGACTCTAAGTGTTCATTTCAACCATCGTTTGGAGCAAACCAATGTTCTCATAAACCTATGGCATCAACTCAACACCAGTTCTATGGAGATACAGTGAACATCTTTTGGTGCAAGGATCATAACTTCCAGTGGTCCAGGGCATATTCTTATTACTTAACCCCTGCCGCAGAGAACCAAGTAATTTGGACCTCTGGGATTGCTCGTGCAGGCTGTGTCCTTGAGGTTATTGACTGTAAGGACCTAGTCTCTTGTTGCGTCGATAAATTTATTTCAGACAAAAGAATTATTCCACTGTGGGACCACTCTTCTGTTTCTTTGTCACCTCAGGTCTTCCGCTAGATGTTAAGATTGTCGGGGCCAACATTGACGTTCAGAGGAGAAGATTGCAAACGGGTTGGACCTCTTGCCCCATTTATTGGAAGACCCGATTCTAGTTCCTGAAGATATCACAAGCTTGCAGGTTACTTCATTTAGAAATTCATTCCACGAAATTGCCTGGCTGTTTACAAGAATAACGGGTCAGGAGTCCACAACAACTGTTTCCCGGATGGCTCTTTATATTTTGTATTTCACAGTCAATGAACAAGCCATTTTTGATTGGGGCAAGTTAATTTCCCATGAAATCTGTTCCCAATTGTCAATCTTCAAAAGGGAAAATAAATTTTATATGTCTTCCTACTTAGTTTTTGCAATAACACATTGCTGTCAGTTTCCAGAACTGTCTCCGTCCAAGAATGCCAATTGGGAATTCGACCTAGTAACATTCTGGTAGCAGGCCTTGTGTAAGCACAAGGCTTCCCACTATTTTTATGAGGTTTTTAATGGCTTCATGTATGTTTTCAAATTTTTGTTTTTAGGAGAAGATTCTCCCCGCATATCTTAACAAGCAACCAGTTTTTTGGATAGGAAGGGGACACTTGAACATTTGGATAATTACATAGTGATAAGAATTTTTTGCTCCACGGAAAAACCTGCTCTCCTTCCATGTCACATTATAGACAAAATGTTTGTTGCAGAAGTAGCACAACAATACAACTACTGGTTGCATCTATTGCAAAAGAAGAGAAAAAAACAATTCATTCCTCTACCTTGGAAAGTTGGGGAGTTCGTGTTGAAAAACGTAAACAAAATTGACGAATTCATAGCGCATTCTAGCAACTTGAACCTGAGATATGTTGAAAGCATAAGAGGGTTCATACCTGATAATATTTTTCGACAACATTTACAAACATTTGGCCTCGACGATTGGTTTTTCAAAAAACACCTGTCTGAAAACAAAGACACTGGCGACAACACTCTTGCTTCTGATGCCGACGACCTAGACACAATGCAAAGCATCACTAAATTGTACATGAAACATGGCAAGGCCTCGGTGACAAGAGTGTTCAATCGATGAATATCACTCCAAAAAGTATGACGTCCCGGAGCATCGCTCCAACGAACCACCACAAAAACAAAGAAACTCATAGTTCTTCAAACAAAGGAGGAGATAACGACCCTCCTCACTCTAAAATTGATAGTTCTCACAAGCTT
>JASDQU010306278.1:31418-46360 GCA_032191745.1 Picea mariana
ATGGCAAGGCCTCGGTGACAAGAGTGTTCAATCGATGAATATCACTCCAAAAAGTATGACGTCCCGGAGCATCGCTCCAACGAACCACCACAAAAACAAAGAAACTCATAGTTCTTCAAACAAAGGAGGAGATAACGACCCTCCTCACTCTAAAATTGATAGTTCTCACAAGCTTTCAGTAGACAAGAAGAGAAAAAAAAATTTGGGACAGGAGGAATAGCCGAAAATTCAGAGTGATAACATGGAACTTGACACTGATCTAGATAGCATGCTCCGCTACCTTGATCAGCCTGGAGACGCCATCCAGCATAGTTGTCCAATGGACATATCCGATACCGAAAACTTTGATGAAGATGAATCCTTCGTGTTCCAGAGCGTTGTTTTTGACAACCAGTCCAAAAAATTGATAATTGAGAAAAAAAGATGTAAAAAATAAGAAAGGAAAATCTTGTTCATAGGTTGACCTTGCCAACATGCGGTCGTCCCAAATCTGTCAACTTCACAAGGTGAGCGGAGATGCACTTCACGATTCCATTAGAAGCATCGAGGCCGAGAATTCTAGACTGAAGGATCGGGTCAAGGAATTGGAAGAGGCTTTGATTCCTATGCCATTGCTTGCCAATCCTTTAGCAATAGCCATGCCTGCCACCCATGCAACCAACTTAAAAGGATCCTCCAACCTCCTTGCATCCTGTAGAGGATATGTGGAGAATAATATCAAGAAAATAATGGAACTGGTTACTGAGGTGTGGAAAACATCACAAACCATCACTTCCCTTGGAACTAGGGCACATAGTTTGCTCGAACATGCGGAGTTAAAATATGAAGAACATTTCTATTTAAACACAGTCCTTCCTTTTGGCACCATTGTCAACAATATGTAGAAACAAAAAGAAGACAACAAGATCTTCCATCCAAAAACTGGATCGGTCAATTAAATGCATGCTGGAAAGAAAAAGTGAAGAACCTACATCTCATTGTTCAGTCATGTGAACAAGCCATATCAAAGAAAGATAAATTATTCACAAGGCTGTCAAGAATAAACTTATCTAGAAAGACCAATGACTTCCAAGACCTCGACTTAATAGCAAACTCCTTGCCCTTAACTAGGCAAGAGTTCGATAAAGAGATTGATATGTTTAAGGCGTTGTCTTTGGAAAAGTTTTACAACATCCTTGAATATGATCAAGCTCACGTCGACGACTAGCTAGTCGACTATTCAGTACAGAATGAGAAAATTCATCAGACTCTGTGCAATATTTCTATAGATTTTTGGGAATTAGAAAACGATCTTTTCAACATAAAAATCCGGAATGAGATCAACGTCACCCCAATGAGAATCTACATTGAATAATGGCTCGAAAGGGAATTGAAGTAGGCCACTGACGAAAGGCAACTGGTAGTTGCCATGATTCCAACAGCCATCGACGACATCAATGAAACGACAGCCGCAAGAAAATAGCAAAAGGGCTCATATGTACCATCATTGTAAGTCTACTGATCACATCCTGTTTTGTTTATCAACCCAATTATTCCAGTTTTTTAAATAGAAATGTGTAGCCAAACACTTATACCTTTCAATTTATTTTTTTGCAGGTATTGCACTCTATCTTCTTTCTACAATCATGTTTCTTGTACATATTTCTCTTATGGTCCGCGGGAGCCCCAATCCCAGTCTTTATGACAAATGCATTGAAATTTCCAGTAATATGTAACAAACTTTTATTTTTTGAGATATTTCAAATAAAACTGTTTTCTTATCTCCTTTTAAATTTATGTCCTSATACAKTTTTATCTTTCACCAGTCTATATGAAAAATGCATTTAAATTTCCAAATTTTTTCTTCCACTATGCACAAATTGTATTTTGTTAAATACAGTAAAAAAAAAAATGGTTYTGTATATGCCGCACATCATTTACTGCATGGATACCACCTGTGCTTCATGCGGCTTGCCACATATTCACTGCAGTTTTCATCTGCCTCTACTACTTTTTCCTATCCCACTTCAACCCGACACACTTAACCAATTATCTCTCTGCAGGGTCACACCGTAGCGCTAACGAAATTTTATGCCCCATGTTCTGTGATATACATGTTGCACACAACATTTCGTGATATACATTTTGCACCGAACACTTCCGTCATTCACAATTCGATCCCATTTTCCACAATTTACCTTATAACTTGCTTGGAAGGGACTACGCTGCCACACAACCTTGTTTTATAATGTTCACACTTCGAAAAATAATAATTTATAATTATAAACTTCAAAATATAAAATTAGAGTGTATGAATCTTGACTTTAAATTATAAGGTGAATTATAATAATGAATTTGCTTTTGACTTCATATTAGTTTTAGTTTTTCGGTTAGTCTGTATTTGTATGCTACACCATATATATATATATATATATATATATATATTCACGACTCTAGTTTCAACAACTCGCATTGATTTCAATTTTCTGCCTATTTTTTGGGATTTTCACTTTCTTCCCAAAATGTAGATTACAAGATTAATTTTTGTGCACTTTTTAATACTGATCAAATTTCTCTTTGAGTTAGTTCTTGCAAAAGTATACTAGCTAAACACACTAAAGTANATATATATATATATATATATATATATATATATATATATATTCACGACTCTAGTTTCAACAACTCACATTGATTTCAATTTTCTGCCTATTTTTTGGGATTTTCACTTTCTTCCCAAAATGTAGATTACAAGATTAATTTTTGTGCACTTTTTAATACTGATCAAATTTCTCTTTGAGTTAGTTCTTGCAAAAGTATACTAGCTAAACACACTAAAGTAAAGTAAACCGGAACATCTTTATTTTTCTTTGCCCCATGGATGGCTAAATTGAAAGCATTTGAATTCTTAGCTTACTTTGTCTTCAACAATTAAGTCATTTATGGGACTAGGAACCCCTTTAGTCACCTCTAAGTATGCTCTTTCCCTCTCACTCTTTCGATTCATCTTGGGAAATCATAAAGGAGTGTCCAAGCATGTTCCATCTCCCTTCTCTCCATCACATCAAGAAATTAGGTGAGGCCAAAGCCCCTTCGACACCTCGTAGTTTTCTTTATAAAAAAGGAACTAATGAAGTTGTAAATGACCCATACATGTCCACATTGTTACAAAACTAGAATAGTTTCATTTTCATAGAGCAAAAAACACTTATTAAGTTAAAGGATTGGTAAGGACCCCATATGTCCACATCTTTGACAAACTAGGATTAGTGTTTTGAATTATGCAAGGATTGCTCAAAACATTTAGTAGTTAATAACAAGACAAGTAAATGACCCCATGACATCCATATGCTTCAATATTATACATAAACTACTAAAATATTTTCTCACACATACATCTTTGCACACAAAAAAAAAATCCACACATCACAAAGTTTCTAATGGATCACTTACATCAAAGTATCAGAAAGACTTAAGGGCTCTATAGAACCTTTCCAACACACCATTAATCAAATGAGATTGGTCCAAGACCCCAATTTCACAGACTTGTTCACCAAAAATCAACCATAAATAACTCACTAAAATCCTCCACAGAGGGGCACAAAAGAAAATTTTAGTTTAAGTTAGAATTTCAGGGGTAGGTATCCAAAAAAACCCTGTCATATATTTTCATCTTGAAACTTGGTGGTTGATGAATCAGGGAACTTTAAACCCTCCAAGTCAAGTGTTCCAAATCCATAAGGCAAGGAGATAACCGTGAAGGAGAGATTGTTGAGGTCCGATTTTTCCATGCATGCCTTCTTGAGCCACCCAAATCTTGTGAGGTTACCCATCCCATGACCGATTTCTTAGGTCGAGAGTCCCCTACTACACTTGAACAAGGTACCTTAGTGGCCAAAACCTAGGATTTTCCACCTAGTTGGAAATTGAATTCTACAATTACACCTAATTCATATTTTGTGTGGCTATTGGGAAATATCGCCATCTCTTTCAATGTATACCCCCTTTACTCCTCATTATAACTGAATTTTCATACCTTCACTAGTTCCTCTTCCGATGGGTTCATGCCCCATTGTTGAGGGCTATTGGAAGGACCAATGTTATTTGAGAAGAAGGATGTTAGTTTTATAGGGCATATGAATTTTGTTTATTATTCCCCACATGGATAAAATCTACCCAACCAACATCTTTTCTTTTAGTTGATTTACATATGTTATTCATTAGTAACCATATGTAGTTGTTAGTGCTATTGTTACAGTAGGTCGGAATTCAGGTTTGTCTGAAAAATAATTTGTCTCTCATCACACAAATTCACACACATTTTTAGCTATAATCATAAGGGACCCACAAAATCCCCATCGTTCTAGATGCCTGCTTGGACTCCCACCACTATTGGGAAGTATCTCAGTTTTTTTCGACCCCTCTCTTCAACCTCCCTGTTCACCTTTGCATGTAGTGGTTTTTGGTTCATCTCTGCTTGGTTCTACCTTGCTTGACACAACCATCCCAGACAATACACCCATATAGTAGCCCTTCCTCTTCAGGAATTGGCTCTCAACCATCAAAATTCTCACCCTTTGAGAGTTTGAGTACAATACTTCAATCCATTTTCATTTTTGTAAGAGAATGAAAAAGGTTCTAAGTGGGAACAATAAGGACCCTCCTAAGGAGGAAGAGGGGTGCTGATTAACTCTCCGATTTATCTACAATGTTATCAATATAGCCTTGTCATTGGTAACAATTCTCGTTTTTTAGTTAAACTAAGATATCATTGTGGTTACATTCTATTTCACGAGCAAGATCACCTTAGCACTCACCTTTCAGTGCAACTTTGTTAGGATTTTCCCTATTTTGATAATCCTTGTTAAGCACCACTAACCATAACTTCCCATTGGGAGGCTCGTGGGAAGACATTATGGAGTTGGACACTGAAGACCCAAAAGATATGATAGAAATTTCAGCTAAATATCTAACATGGACACAAATTGGAGGGGATTGAGTCGCTATTATTCCATATAGTCGACTTGAAGAATTTATAAATGGGGAGCAATCAGATGAATATGCTCCCACTCAATTGTTGTTAATACAACGTGATCTAAAGAAGTGCATGCGATTGTATGTACCCACATTAATACATATCCGGAATATGCTATGTGAGTCTTTATTTGTTTAATATAATTATAAACTTCTAATTCAAGTTCATTATGCAAAAATAATGCATACATGTTTCCTAATTTGTTAGCATTGTTCTTTTCTAGTTATTGGTGTGCATATGGCCCACAATCCACATGTACACTCCCAAGTTGTGAGATTACAATGAATTGACAAGGATCGATAAAAACAAAACACAATCCATGCCAAAGAATTAAAGTTGGTTGTAGATGTTACTTCATCATGTATTGAATTTATGTGCATCCAAATGATGTTGTTTTAATACACATTGAGTGTAGGAATATTGATAAATCTGGTGGTATGTATCATGGGAATAATGCAGTGGGTAGACCTAAAACATTAAAGTATGCGCCACATTTATCATTGGATATAGGAGCTACTGTGGAAAAGATGATTGACTATGGTTTTAACGTTACAATGCTTTGGGACAAATTAATCTCTGATGTGGAGCACCAATCAGGTGAGTTATTCATAGGGGTAACTCGAGATACCTTAATGACAGGGATGGATATTTCTAACATTTACCATAATATTCGAAAGAAAAAATATATGAAGGATGAGAGTGATCCAACAAGTGTCGACTATTGGTACAATCAGTTTCCAGATAGTTTTTTTTTTTCTACCAAAAGCAAAATATTGTGCAAAACATACCATTTATTATAGGCATACAAACAGGTTGGATGTGTTCCATGATGGTGACACATTCACACAACAATGCTATGTCCATGGATTCCACATTTAGTACCAATATGTATGGGATACATATTATTGATCTTTTCATTTCTTTATGATGATCAAAATGAATTATTATGTGTTCACTATAATATTTATACTTATCTGCTTTGAATGTAGTATGAACTTTATACATTAATGGTATTCGACAAACATCATAATGGTATACCAATGGCTTGGGTGATTTCATCATGTAATACTACATATTATATTCTCAAATGGTTGTCAAAATTATTTCTTGTGGGAATGAAAGAATGTCCAGATTGACATGTATGAGCATTTATCACAGATGATGCCACTACTGAGATTCGAGCATTAAGGTTCCAAATTTGTTGTTTTTCAACAAAAATATGAAAAAGTAATGTTACATTCATATAATTTACTCTCTTCTAATGTATAACCATTTCAGGAGTTTAATTAATTCATCCATCATGCTGTGTGTGTGGCATGTCCATCGAGTATGGGTGAAACATGTTGGAAGCAAAGTCAAAGTCAAAGAAAACAAAATTTACATTTTTCGTGCATTAGGAGAAATTGTGCACTCATGCTAGGATGATGAGTCTGTATGAAAAGTTGTTGCAAGAATATTTCATGAATTTAGTGAAGAGAACAAATTTCTAAAATATTTTGACACCACTTGGCTATCCAATGATAAAATATGTAAGTGTCATGTAACATTAGATCACGACTATTTTCCATAATAACATGTTTTTAGTCAATACTTTTTAGTTGATGATAAACTTTTTTTCCAGATATGTGGGTGAAATCTTATAGGAAATTCTCACATTCCAATCAAGACACAACTAATGCAATTGAATCCTATCATAAGTATCTAAAATATAGATACATATATGAGGAAAACAATGCATTCCACAAATGGGTGGATTGGATAATTTTTTTGTTGTGGACAAAAATTGAATTATATTATATTCATAATCAACGCTTAAAAGAAGCAGGAATTATAAGGCCCACAAAGTGTGAGAAACAAGAGACTCTCTCAAAGGCTAGAACAATTCAAATACCAGATGAAGACTGTGTGCATGACCCAAAATATATGAATGGATTTATGGTTCGTAGTCAAAATAAGATTACTCCTCATACTTGGTATAATGTCATATACAAAGAGCCCAAGTTTAATTTTTGTAGTTATGATTGGGCATTGAATGATAATGTTTGTAAGCATGTTTTCAAAATTCAGATGTGGGCTAGTGAACATGGTTTGGATATTAATACATTACCAAATGTTTCTAGTGACGAGAACCCTGGATTTTTAGTTGATTTAAATCAAACAGGTACAATGAGCCCGCTACCAAAAGACCAATAAAACATTCACCATGTACATATTTTATCAGATCATGTTGATCCTGAAACTGCAACATTGAACAATACAATATTTGAGAACAAAGTTACTAGCTTAACGAGAATTGTGACCTCAAAACGAGAACTCTAGCCCAAAAATATCATATTTTTGAGTAAAAATCACAAAAATCAACCCCCAAATCAAAAGGTGGTGCTACCAGTAGCACCTTTTTTTTGGAGGTGGTTAAGATTGCGACTTTTTTAAAATCACGGCCTTGACATTACAGACAGAACCCTGAAATTGACCTTCGAATTGAAAAGTGATGCTACCAGTAGTACCGATTTTTTTTTTCGAAGTTAAAACCATGACCTAATTGAAACTGTGGTCTTGACCACTCGCACCACCGCAAATAAAACACTAAAAATGGACTCCTAAATATAAAAGCGTTATAACTTGATAATTTATTTATAAATTAATTTTATTTTTTTAATAATTTACATGAAGAAAATAATTAAATTGGGGAAAAAAATACCCCTAAGCAAATTATTTTTTATAGGGAAAAAAACAATTTTGTTTTTGAAATAAAGACAAAAAAAAAACAATTTTTCTTTAAAAAAAATGCAAATTGTGATTTTTTAATAAAAACTTAAAAAAATACAAAAAAAAAAGTAAAATCTATTTTTTTTGGGAAAAAAAATAAAAATGACCATTAAAATAAAAATAAAACATGAAATGTGAAAAAAACCCCTCAAAACACAAAACTTTTCATAAAAATAAAATAAAATAAAATAAATCTAAAATTAAAAAAAAATGATAAAAAGATAAAATACAATTTTTAACCCAAAAAATTAAAAGATAAGAGGTAAATACAATTATTAAAAAAAAATTAAAAACATAAACTAACTAAATTAAAAAAATATATAATGGGAATAATACTTCTCTTCGGTTTTGAAATTATATCTATGCGATTTTGAATGAGAATAATACTTCTCTGTTGTTTTGAAGGAGATATTTTATTTCTAACATTATATATCTGTGGTTTTGAACGGGGATAATACTTCTCTTTGGTTTTTACATTTTTCCCCCAGAGTAATCTCTATAGTTTCTCTCGGTTTCTCTGGAACTTCTCTGCAGTTTTCGGAAATTATTTTTGGCTTCTTCAACGGGTTGAGAAATTAGACATGTGAAATGAGGTGAGTCACTTTTTAATTTTACTTTGATTCAATTTTAATTTAAAATATATTTATAATCTATTAACGTAAAGAGATTTAAATGTATTTTATTTATTTTAAGTTTCACAAGTAAAAGTTGATTTGAGAGATAATAATTAATATCATTATTATCAATTAAAAAAAAAAACATTTTCCATTTTTAAAGTCAATCCAAATAATAATTGTTACATTTTTTTTCTCTTCTTTTCAATATGAGCACTCCACCACCTATTCCAAAAACTCAACCTAACATGGGGAGGCCCCCCAAAACCACCCTAGAGATCCTTTATGATTATATGGAATCACTAGAAAAAAGGAGAGAACAAAGAGATGCCAAAATCCAAATAGAGTTAGAATAATTAGAAAAAAGGAGTGAAGAAAGAGATGTAAAACTCCAAATAGAGCTAGAGGCAATGATTGATAAAAAATTAAAGATACCATTCAAACTCAAATAGAGCATATATTCTTAGGGTTCAAGAGTGAATTGCAGAGAATGAATGATAAGATTCAAGAAATGGAAAAACATAATCAATCAACCCAAGAAGGATGGGTTGAAGAAAATCACAACTTGAGAGATAGGATTAAAGAGCTAGAAGAAAAAATAACCAACAATTTGACCCTCAGTAATATGGAAAACAAATTGGATATCAAACCCATCAAAGAGGAAATGAATAAGATAATCAAACTAGACCATGAGCGTAACAAGAGAGCCTTGAACCTCATAATTTTTGGTATAAAAGAACAACAAGAGGAGGATACACTAGAAATAGTAAAAGAAGAATTAAATAATAAATCACAAATTGATACAACTTACCTCATAGAAACAAAGAGGTTAGGAAAAATAATTGATCACAAAGATAGGTTGATCAGTGTCAAAGTAAGTTGTAATGACCATAAATATAACATACTTAGTAAATCTGCGAGCTTAAAAGGGTTAGGAATATTCATAAATGAAGACCTCATTCATGAAGACCAAGCTAAATTAAGGAAGGAATTTCAAAAGGTAAAAGAAGCGAGGAAAGAAGGAAAATGGACAATAATTAGAAATCGAAAAGCTATTGTTAGGGATAAAGACCAGAAGGATAATAATAAATAGAAATTTGGGACATTCAAGATCCTTTTTTGGAACTGTCGTGGATTTCCATGGCGCAAAGGTCCTATGATAAGTTGGATCCCGAGTTATATTGATATTATCTATCTATTTGAAACTTGGGAGCATGAGGAGTCTAAGGTCCCTAACATAGAAGGATTTGTCTTGTGGTCAACATGGAACAAAAAATCTCACTGTAGAGGGATATGACACATATCTTGTTATATTAGAAAGAACATTTCTCCTCACATTCAACTTCATAAGATTGACCCTCTCAATCAGTACATTTGGATAAAAATTTCAGACACCAATGCTAAGAAGATGTATATGGAAATTTTCTATTTTGCACCTATTAATTCTACTTTTTATAAGAAAAACAATCTAGATAACAATTGTCCCTATAATAATTTAGAACAAGATATTTATAGTTTGAAAAATGAAGGTAATATCCTCCTTCTAGGAGACTTTAATGTTAGGACTGCAACTAAACAAGCTACTCTTGTAAGTAATGATTCTGATCATAATCCTTTATGTCTAGATGAGGAAATTGTTTTATCTAATAGCTACAAAAGAAGCTCTGAAGACCTAATTGAGAATTTGTTTGGTACTGAGTTGGTCAAGCTCCATAGCTCTCAAGGCCTAATAATTTGCAATGGAGTAATGAAGTGGCCAAACTCCAACCAAATGACTTGTATTCATGGGCTAGGTAGTAGTGTTGTAGATGATGTGATATCTGATATCCCCATTTCCAACCAAATAACAACTTTTGACCTTTTAAATGACCATGAGCTTGACTCCGATCATAAACCTTTAACCCTAACTCTAAACTTTTCCATGCATAGGAGTGCCATTGAAGAGAATTATGATAATCAAAGGAATTTGCGCTTTGACAAAAGTAAAGTTGACATTTTCTTAAAAGATTTAAATAGTAAATTAAATCTCTTAACTTATAAGGACAACATCGAAGAGCTCTATCATAATTTTACAACTACCCTTTCCACTTATATTAACAAGTTCTCTTTCGAGGTGTCCTATAAAAACAATGATAGAACGATCAACCCTTGGTATGATAAAGAATGTTAAATTGCTAGAAAATCCATTAGGGATGCTTCTAATGAGTCCTTAAAGATCGATAAGATCAATACGTACAAATCCCTAATTAAAAGGAAAAAAAGGTACTATATCAATAAAAGGAAAGAAAAACTTTCACAACTATATAAGCTGGATCCTAAGAAGTTATGGAGCCAAATTCTAAACCGCAATACTAAAGAGAATAATATGATTCCCTTAAAGGATTGTAAATCCTACCTTAAAATTCTTTACGAGTTCCCTAATGCCATGGACACCATTCATATTGTCCCTACAAAGGAAGAATTTTTTTCTTTAGATGACATAGAGTTCGGGGTTAAGCAGATTGCAAATGGGAAAGCTAAGGACATTAAAGGCTACCAAGATTGTAGCATCCCGCTCTTGTGAGCACATGATTTTGACTTATTTTTTGAGGACACTTGCGTGCAAGTGATCCGGTTATAATATATGGTTATCTGTTTCGCTTATGGATTCTTGTGATGATGTTGATGGATTATGATTTATGTTGTTTGATATCTATGTATTGACATATGCTATTGATGAGTTTCCCCTAAGTGTGCAGGACACTTGACAGATTGAGGATGCTGATGGTATCACTGGACCTCCTTGGACTCCATATTGAGTCAGGGAGTGGATTGTATTGGTTTGAGTATTTCATTATGCATATGTGACATATGATCGACTATAGCATGATGTTGTTTATGGATCATTGACAACGTTTCATTGATGGATGCAGGATGACGTTTGATTTCTAATTTGACTCACATAAGGAGCAAAGGGGCCATGCACATAGACCAGATATTGAGGGAGAGGCATGGAAACGTTCCTGTCACAACCTAATAACACTCCCATAGTGGCTCAAAATGTAGGTTAATGATTACCTAGTTTGATAGGTCCACGATGCCGTGAGGGTAGATTGAGACAGTCGCTCATGAATATTTCTAAAAGGCACACAATAAGGCAAGTTTCTTATTCCTCAGAATCCATTAGTCTCTCACAAGGTCGCCCAAATGGAGTGATGACTCCAGAGGTTGGACAACTACCAAAACTAGTCAAAGACGAGTGGCACCCTTGGAGCACAAAGTGTGTCTTGAAGGGCATGTCGCATAATTAAAAATTGAATCAAAGGCGAGTGGCACCCTTGGAGCACAGAGTGTCTCTTGAAGGGCACGTCGTGTAAATAAAATTTGAGTCAATGAATCTAGGTGGCCTAGAAAACCCTGAGCGAATAATTAACCTTGTAAAATCTTGAGCACTGTCGGATCAATTAATTAATCAAGGATTGAATTTATTAATTATAATCCCCGTAAGAGTCTAAGCCTTTGCAATTAAAAAATTAATTAAGCTTAAGTCTAAGTTAGTAAGAAGACTAAAAGCTAAATTTATAAATTAAATAATGAGGGGATCGAGCAAATCAAATTAAGAAATCATGGAATATAAAACAAATCTAAAGATTAATTTAATACACATATGTGCAAGTAATTACCAAATTGGAATTTAAGGTAAGAATGGAATAAAGCTAAAGGAATGGGTATGCATAGAAAGGAATATCGAGTCTAGTTAACACTAGTCTAACTGGGAGAAGATTCCTATTTTAACTCAACTCAGTTTTAGAAAGGCGTCATTCATTAATTGGAAATAAGGGGAATAAAGAGACAACTAGGAGTGATTTTAGGAGTGCTTTTAGGATGGGTGAGGGAAATTGACTTTTATTAAAATAAAATGTGGATTTAATTGTGCAAATTGGGGAAGGGGTGACAAGTGTAAGGGGGAGATAATTCTAAATTATTTTAATTAAAAAACGAATTAATTGTGCAAGTGGGGATGAGTGATGGGAAAAATTCTATAAAACACATGGCTGAGATGTGGAATGGATCACACGGGTTATGGGAAAGGTTATGCTGCAAAAATTTTGACTGGTTTTACTTGTGAGAGTTGGGATACCCAGCTTGAGAGAGAGTGGTGGCTCTACCTTGCGAGGCGAGCTGGGAGCTAGAGGATTCTAGTTGTGTGTGCACATGGCCCCTTTACGGATCAAGGGGCTAAGGGGGAAGAAGAGTACCCCTAGCATTGGATGGGAGGTACTGGTGAAGTCTCTACAGTTAGCAAGAGGGAGGACAAAAGGATCGCTAGTTGCAAGGATCATCTCTAGGTTCATCTTTGTCGTCGGTTACAATATTGTTTTATGACATTGAAAGTGTATTAATATTTAATTTGTATAATGCATTCTTCTATATTCATAGTAAAATGATTGTAATTAAACTTGAACTTGACCAGTCCTTGATAGTTGTAATGAAACCCATAAAGTCAAAATTTTGATGATTGTGTTATCTTGATTTCTCAAATGATTAATGACTACTTGTGTAAAGTCCATGCAGGCCACCTGCCCCACTTCCTCTAAGATTGATCATAGAGGCTAGTTCACATTCTTGATCTGAATGTTTTGGTTGATGTTGCATTTCCACTCCTTAAGTTTCAACAATAGTCCACTCCAAATAAATTTTTGGCTTACCATATTCAGGTTTAGTGCACAATTGAGAAGGCAGTGGTCAAATTCTTGGATACATGCAATAATTTAATAATGTTTTAACTGAAAGTATACATTGTACATCTAAAATGTTGTGGGTTTTCAGTTGTTAAATTCTTAGCTATATGCAAATAATTTAATAATATCTTAACTAAAAGTATTTGTTGTGCATATAAAATTTTTGTGGGTTTACCTCTTCAGAAAATAATATTTCCAGTGGTTGAGGAACTTGAGTATGTAAAAAAAAAGGGGTTGATCATGTATAAAAATATGGAATCAACAATTGTTATCAGTTTTCCTTGCATTCTTGCCTTGCGTTTTATGATTTTCATTTTTTTCATTTCCTTGGGATGTTAGCAATTGCTCTGCGTTTTTCTAGGAAAAAATTCTTTGTGTTTTTATGTATGCAATTTTGCCTAGCAAATGGTGAATCTATGCGTTAAATCTCTGGAAAAACCCTCTGCATTTTTGTATGTGATTTTGCCCAATGTGGTGAATCTGGATTTGTGATTTCCTTGAATCTGGTTTTTGTTTTTTGCATTGCCTAGCGTTTTGTGAATTGCATTGGGATGTTAGCAATTTCTCTATGTTTTTCTAGGAAGAAATTCTCTGCATTTTTATGTATGCAATTTTTCCCAGCAAATGGTGAATCTCTGCATTCAATCTCTGGAAAAACCCTCTGCATTTTTATGTATGCAATTTTTCCCAGCAAATGGTGAATCTCTGCATTCAATCTCTGGAAAAACCCTCTACATTTTTGTATGCGATTTTTCCCAATGTGGTGAATCTAGATTTGCGATTTCCTTGAATTTGGATTTGTGATTTCCTTATTACCTCTGCATTTATTTGAAACTGGATTGCATTTCATCTCGATGATTTCATAAAATGTATCCTGGTGTTTATTCTCTGGAAACATATCTGTGTTTTAGTAAGAAGTCTTACCCAACAATTTTATTGTAGTCCGCCATTTTCACTTTGACAATTTTTATTTGCTTCAACACCATCTATGCTTCGATTCAACAAAGTAAAAGATGCCAATGAATTAAGGATTACAGACTCTAGAGCTATGAGCAACACCATGCATGAAGCAAAAATGGTGCAATGATACATGTCAATTAAGGCAAGGGCTTGTAGTGTTTATGAGTCGATTAAGATGGTAAAGTGATCGCCATGTCTAATTTCATATACTCTGATATGTTTTAATGATAATCTCTAATGTTATATGCTAGAACCAAAAATATAGAAACCAATAGCATTACTTCACTTCATGTCTTTAGCTTTACATATTTTTATGTTTTCGAAGTTCAAACATAGGAAATGAGATGAATAATTTGGTCCCTTCCTTGGGATAGGGGTGCATAAAACTAATGAAGGTTTCATTGGTGAAGACAATGTTTTTGTATATCCCTTAGTGAAACAATTTGCATAATATGCTGGGGTTGTGTGAAACATAATAGGAAAAATGTCAAGCTCCCTTCTATATTTCTTGCACCCAAAAAGGAAAGGACTAATTACACCAGGACAATGTTGAAGTTTTATAAGAAGATAATGATAAAATTTTCCAAGGACAATGTTGAGGTTTTATGTGTGTTTGTGTTCACTTTTGTACCCTATTTTACCATATTTGCACTTCACATGGTCTCCTTATATTGTTGACCTAGTATAGAAAACTTATCTTAACACTTTGGGAAATTCTTCTACCACCAAATTGAAACAATTTCATCCCTGACACAAAAAGAGAATATTTTGGCTCAATCCAAAGGGAGAAAAGAAACCATACACTATCACTTTAAGCTTATAGTCCGGAATTCATTTCTTAGAAAAATCGTAATGGCATTCCTT
>JASDQU010306278.1:69752-80885 GCA_032191745.1 Picea mariana
AGTTTTTTTAAATGATTGTATTTAATTCTTATGTTTTAATTTTTTGGGTTGACATTTATATTTTGGTTATTTATGTTTGTTTTAGATTGTTTTTTAATGTTTTTACTTTGTGTTTTTCAAGGATTTTTTTTCCAATTTTTTGTTTAATTTTTTTAATGGTCATTTTTAATTTTTTTTTTCCCAATAAAATTTAGATTTTACTCTTCTTTTTTTTCATTTTTTATTAAAAAATCACAATTTGCATTTTTTTCTTTATTTTTAAAATAGAATTGTTTTTTCCCTATAAAAAAAGAATTTGTTTAGGGGTATTTTTTTCTCCATTTTAATTATTTTCTTCAGGTAAATTATTTAAACAAATAAAATTAATTGATAAATAAATTATCAATTTATAATGCTTTTATATTTAGGAGTCAATTTTCAGTGTTTTATTTGCGGTGGTGCCAACGATCAAGGCCATAGTTTCAATTACGTCA
The DNA here is from genome assembly GCA_032191745.1 of Picea mariana. Classification (NCBI taxonomy): domain Eukaryota; kingdom Viridiplantae; phylum Streptophyta; class Pinopsida; order Pinales; family Pinaceae; genus Picea; species Picea mariana. The sequence continues at coordinate 70,226 of JASDQU010306278.1, forward strand.
TAGTTTTAACTCCGAAAAAAAAGTGGTGCTACTGGTAGCATCACTTTTCGATTCAAGGGTCAATTTCAGGGTTCTATCTGTTATGTCTATAATGTGAAGGCCACAATTTTAAAAAATCCACAATCTTAACCAACTCCAAAAAAAAGGGTGCTATTGGTAGCACTATTTTTTAAAACATTGTTAAAAATGCAACCTTTAAAAAAATGAGAACTCTGGAGAGTTCTCGTTAAGTTGGTAACTTTGTTTGAGGTTGATAGAGAGAATTTTTACGTGCATCGATCAATAAAATAGAAAGTGATATGTGAGAAATTTTCCTACAAATGTGAACCATTTAGAAGCAACTGACACCTTGTTTTACACTTTAAGTGAAGAGATAAACACAAAAATTGCCACTGTCATTTCTCCATCTAAAATCTTGACTAAGAGACAACACAATTTTTTGAGCCTGCAAAGGAAAAATATACGTCATCGTGATAAACATTCAACTAAGGATAAACTACAATTTCAAAGGGTTGGACAGGTGCACACAAAGTCAAGGAAGATCATGGACAAGCAAATGGAACTACTTTCTTCAAAATATCATAGGAATGTGAAACAAACCTCTGATCATGTGCAACATTGTGTTCCATACAATATAGGTATTGTAATTAGATATTTTAATTTGTTTTACATGACATGGGTTATATTATTAGCCTAAATGTGTTTGTATAAATGTTGCATGATTGTTGTTACAACTGAGGGATCCACATCTCAAAATGAACCTCGTCACCTTCGACATTGTCAACTTTGATTATTTTCTTATGATATTGTCAAGGGTAACACAAGTACATATTTTTGATTTATTCTTGACAAATGAGAGTCGTGAAATTATTTATATAGTTCAATTGAAGCTTGTCTAATTAAATATTTAGTGCATTGTGTATTGCAATCAACACTTGTTTTTTTTTTAATTGTTTACGTTGTAAGCTCAACCAAATGATGTAGTGATCCAAGAAATTGGCACAAAGAAGCCAACAATCCCATTTATTCTAGATTTGAACATATGAGGTTTGGCGAAAGGTAAATTTAATGTTAAAGTTATTGGCAAGTAATTGTAATTGGCTAATACAACAACTCTTTCATATCTTTTCTAACATCATGTATACGTTCATTATATCCATATTACTATTTGACATAAAAAAATGGCTATGTTTTGTTCATTTTATTATCCTTTGAAATTATTTTTTATTGTAATAATCCTTTCATAACTTTTGTAACATCTTGTATACGTTCATTATATCCATATTACTATTTGAAAAAAAAAATCATCATTTATCAAGTGGGTCTATTTCTGTGGCTTAAAGACACTGGAATACGTCTCTACCCTGAAAAAAAAAATACCCACAATTTCTGCCAAGGAAAGTGCTCTGATACCACTTGCAAGATACAGGATATATAAAATATGCAGAACAGAAATAAAATGCTAGAAATGGCAGAATAACAGTAAAATATCCAACATAATCTTCACAATAACACATAAATAATATAAGAATAGCAATAGAAATAGCACTTTGATTTAGAAAGCAATGTTCACAGGCCTCTTCGAGGGGGCAACCTCTAATCGAGCAACGCTCTGTTACAATAATCTTCAAGCTAGGGTTTTCATACCCTCGACCCTTATTTATATTAAATATGTCTATTAAGAGAAACATCTAGAGGAAGATCCTTCTAGAAGCGGAAGCTTCTATTAGGTCTTCTTACATCTGCCTTATTCTATTTTATTGAAAGGCCTTATTAATATTGACCTTTATTACATCCGAATACATTGATATACCTATGTGCGGGTTAGGACCTTAACAAAATTCCTTTTTCTTTTATACATGTCAACTATAGATTATTTCCCCATCCTACTATGTTTTTGTTGTCCATTTGTTGCAATGTCTCATATTATTCATATGTCTACACCAAACACAACTTTTACTTATCTTCAAATGTTGATATGGGTCATTCTGTTCAAATTGTTCATCTTTTTACATTCAAAATTCTACAATATGGCATAATATTAAAGTTGACCTCTTAATTTATGAACATTAAACATAATATCATAGATTTTTAATTTTTTTATTTACTGTCAACCTCTTGGATGTCATATATATTGATGTCAACCTCATAAAATTATTATTCTCCATATTTGGCCATGTGACATACTGTTCAAAGTAAATTGCCACACCAAAATCAAACATAACATATTTTTTTCTTCAAATCTCTCAAATAATATTCGGCTAATGGAAATCAATTTTTAACTTTTAAATTACCACTATATTGCATTGCTTTATATTGAACCTTTTGAAATATTACGATTCAAGTCTCTCTTTATGCAATAACATTATCATTCATGCTGCAGGATGAGTCATCATCGAACTTCTATCTTCATTCTTGTTTCGCTCTTTATGTTCCATTTCTATCTGATGATCGATCCTATTCCCAAATTATATATCAGAGTTTTTCTCGGATGGTTCCCTTTGGACACATTTTCTGATGTTGTCTAACCTCTATGTATAGTTTTTTAGCTGTTGTAATTTCATGATTGTCTTCTGTGAGACTAAAGGACTTCTACGTTTGTGTTATTTCTACATACGATAGCCTTGAACATCTGTTTCCACAGATTACTACACTTAAAAGAAACTACTAATGTAATTTTGTCTTTTCGGATGAATACAATTACGCTTTTTTTTTTTTTGTTCTGTGGAAAAAAAATAACATTAACATTCAATTCTACGATAAGCTTGCTTACAAATGTCGCGATGGGAAATTTTCATTTATGCCGAAATCCCATTCCGTTACGAAAAATATGCAAAGTATAGTCAAAATATAATACTACTATAATAATTAGGAAAAACATTCCATTGAAAATTAAATGGTATATGCTTTTTATATTATGGAATGGTTAATTGTAATAAGGTTACAGAATATCTTGGAGTGTATGGTTTAGATAGAAACTTTATATCAATCAAGATCCCCATACCTTAATCTTCTTACACAAGCGATGAGGTCCTTAAGACCCTTGCTCATGCATTAGAAGAACATGACATGAGAGAAATTATTTCATAAGGTGACAAAGAATCAAAAGTGATGAGGTCTCCAAGACCCTGTTCACCCATTATAAGAAAATGACATAAGAGAGATTCTTCCATAAGAAGACAAATACCATGGTGGAGCTTTGAAAGACACATTTGGTTCAATATAATTTCCCTTGCACAATAGTGAAGGCAAGATAGTGGTCCAACTTCAAGAAACTTGCAGGAGGAGAAAACAAAGAGAGGCCACACATCCATGCATCCATGTATATGCTATCACAAATAGATACAAGAGAAAAATGAAACATGATAAGTGGAGATATATCATAAAGAAAAAAGATACATCATAGAGAACATAATGGACTTCAATATTATGTAATGAAAACTGGATAAATGGACGTACAAGAGCGATAATGAAAACCAAAATGGATTTTAATGTTATGTTTTTATATTTTCATTTAAAATAAATATTAGACTATTTGGGAGGATATATATGGATTTCCTTTAGCAATAAATTTGATATAATTTGAGAAATTCTATATTGAAATGTAATCTTCAAAATGGATTTTAGTGTTATGTATTTATATCTTCATTCTAATTAAATTTTAGACCAATTTTATGTACTTGTGGTTGGGGGGAAATATAGTGATTAATTTTGAGTAGTTGTTGACTTACAATGCTCTGTTCAATGCATTGGACTTTAAAGTGATATAGTTTGAGAAATCTAGTATCAAAAGTAATTCTGAAAACAATTTTTATTTGTCTTGCTATTGATTGGTATTAGGGTGACGTTCTCCTCCTGGAATGTATGGGAGGAGGTGGTTGTTGGCTGAGGTTATACTGCATTTAATGTGTTGTTATGTATTTCCTACTTTGTATTCATTTCTCTATAGTGTAGTAAATACATGACATACATTTCTTTAATGTTTGTTAGTGGTAGTTTTTATTGAAATTTTTTAGCATTTGTGTTGTTGATTGTAGTGAATATTGTTGTGCAGTGAAAGGAATTTGGGTTTGGTTCTCTCATTTTTTCTGTGGTTGTTTGTTGGTGCTTCTTGTGGTTTTTGGTGGTTATATATGCACATATACATAAGTCGTTTCCATATAGGTGCATATACGGAAGCTGGCTTCCGTATATATGCATATACATAAGCACTTCCGTATATGCACATTTACAAAAGGTGACCACTTATATATATATTCATATACTGAAGGTGGCTTATGTAAATGTTCATATACGGAAGAAAACCACTTCCATATATGCGCATTTATAGAAGCCAACTTCCATATATATGTATATATGGAAATTATCGTATATACAGAAGCTAGCTTATGTATATGTGTTGTTTTTCTTCATATGAGATAAGATCGATATATTATTACAATGATGAGTGTTCCATACATAGGGAACATATGGTGACCATCCATGAAAGGATGCATCCCTTGAATAATCAATAACTAATTATTATTATCATTTACTTTATTATATATGATATTTAATAATTAACAATTATATTATTAATTATTATTCTAAGAGAATGTATTCCGATGTTGTCCAAACATCAACACTCCCTCTCAATGAGCGAGACATTCTGCATCATGCCAAACTTGTCTCTGAAGTATAAAAACTTCACCCTAGACTCATGAAACTTGCCTGTTAGTCTTGGGAGACGTCTCTCTCCCACCTAAACCGAGGAGAAACTCCTTATGCAACTCTCCCTTTTTTAGCCAATTGGCTCTCTCTAAGATCAATGTCACTCTGGGTCCACATGTAACAACATATAACATATTGAGTCTTTATCATTCCTTTTCAAATCAMCATGATGAGGAAAAATACCACACCAGGATATTTCACCACAAGTACACACCTGTGAGTGAATGTCATCCTGATGCTAACCGACACGTGGAAAAAACACTTCAAGCACCTYGAGTCCATATTATTCCTTTTCATGATCAAGGAAGGACTATGTCTGGGCCCATTTACAACAAGTGAACCTTTATGATAAATGTATCCTATCTCCCTTGGCCTACAACCCAATCTAGGAGAATTTTTGACCGATGCTAAAACATCAACACTCCSTCTTAGCTAGGGAGGTATTTTTCCATAGTAGTAAACAACTACTGTCTAGAGACATGCAGTCTCCGCCATTGGTACAAAACCACCATAGTAGCAAAAGGTTTTTCACACATGGCACTCCCATGTGGAATTCTAGAGGCTACTCCCTCTAGGAACACTTAGGGTCAATTCCCGATAGTGTGTGACGTCAAGTGTCAACTCCCTTGACATATCCTCATGTGATGATATCCACATGGGAAATTGGGTTATAAGCCCAAATGCACTTATCCCTTCTCGAATAAGTGTCCCACTTATTCCTTCTTGAATAAGTGTTCCACTTATCCCTTCACAGAGGAGTACGATCTGGAGAAAGTTTGTCACACATGGCACTCCCATGTGGACTTCTAGAGGCTACACCCTCTAGAAACACTAGGGTCAACTCCCATAGTGTGTGATGTCAAGGTTCAACTCCCTTGACATGTCCTCATGTGCTCTCCACATGGGACGTGTCCTCATGTGCTCTCCGCAAGGGACGTTGGGCTATAAGCCCAAACACACTTATCCCTTCTCAGATAAGTGTCATCACAGATCAACTCAACTCAGTCACATAGGAGTAAAATCTAGAGAATGTCTCAGGAAGCTGCAAACATCAAAACTCCCTCTCAGCGAAGGAGGCATTCTCGACCATGCCAAGTCTGTCACAGAAGTACTTGAACTTCATCCTGGTTTGGTAAGAATATCAAAAACCTGCTCATTTCTAGTAAGGTACAACACCAATACTTTCTTTATCTGCACCATGTCTCAGATGTAATGGTACTTGATCTCAATGTAGTTCGATTTGTCATGAAACAATGGATTATCTGAGATATTTACACAACTTTGGTTACCATAATGAATAATGGTGGAATCCAGCACATGTTTGGATAAATATCCAAGGATCTTGCGAAGCCACACTGCTTCACAGACTGACATAATTAATGCAATGTACTTTTCTTCTACTGTGCTCAAAGCCACATAAGTCTGTTTCCTGCTACACCAGGAAACCATGGGAGATCCCAAAGTGAAGCAACACCTGAAGGTGCTCTTTCTGTCCACTCTGATTCCTGCCCAATCAAAGTAAACATATTCCTGCCTTATCATATCAATACTGGAATTATATCTCAGACCATGTCCAACTATGCCTCGCAAGTATCTCAACACATGCTTCACAACAATCTAGTGTGTCTATCTCGGCTAAATCATAAACTGGCTAAGTGCACTCACTGCATAGCAAATATTTGGTCTGGTCTTAACCAGATACATTAATTATCTAATCAATTGTCTCTACAGAGTCAGATCAATTTCTTCGGAATCGGAAGAAGACACACTTAGTTTCTTTAGATTCGTCACCATTGGTGTAGCCATGGGATTCAAGTTCAACATCCCAAACTTCTTCAATATCTCAATTGTGTACTTCCCTTGACTTAGGAATATCTCATCAATTCTCTGCCACATCTCTAGTCCCAAGAAGTAGTGCATCATACCAAGGTCCTTCATCTCAAACTTAGAGGCCAACGCATACTTGCATTCAACATTAAGGCTCTCTATATCGGTGAGGAATAAATCATCAACGTAGAGGACCAAAATTAGGGACTCACCATTAACAATATTGTAGTACAGGTTGGGATTGACAACACTTTTGTTGAAGCCCAAAAATCATCAGGTGTCCATCAATACTTGCATACCAAGCTCACGGTGGTTGCTTGAGTCCATACAAGGACTTCTTCAACTTGCATACATGAGACTCCTTCTCATGTATCACGAAACCATATGGCTGCTCGATGTATACTTCTTCCTCAATCTCTCCATTGAGAAATGTTGTCTTTACATCCATCTTGTGTACTCTCCAACCCATGGATGTTGCAGGGGAAACAATCATCTAGATAGAAGTGTATTGAGCAAGAGGAGAAAATGTTTCTTCATAATCTATTCCCTCCACCCGAGAGAATCCTCTAGCAACAAATCTCATTTTGTGCCTCTCGATGCTCCCATCAACTGTGTATTTGATCTTGTAGATCCATTTGGAAGTCACAACAAACTTCCCCTCAGGTCTCAGAACAATATCACACACATCATTCTTCATGATGGACTGATACTCCTCCATCATGGCATCTCTCCATACTGGATGACTAGTTGCCTCCTCATAACAAGAAGGTTTAGAATCAATGATGTGGCTCATAGATGCTGAATAGAAGGAATATCTCCGAGGTATGTTTCTCTCTCGAAAGGTACCATCTCTTTTTGTCTCTCACTCAATTTGTCTCTGACTAGGGATGCAGATCCGGTATTCCTTCAAAGACTCACTATACCCCACAAATGTACCCTTTCTACTTGAAGGTTATAGCTTGGTCCTTTTCTCCTTGGGTACATGAATGTATACTGAACACCCAGATATCCTGAAGTGTCCAACCTTAGGCTTCACTCCAGTGAGTGCCTCCTTGGGATTCATGTTCCTCAAGGACCTTTGTTCTGAACATACACTACAGTCATGGATGCCTCTGCCCACAAAAAACATAGGTAAATGTTGATCATGAATCATCACCTTGACTGTATCAACAATAAATTTGTTCTTCCTCTATGTGACCCATTTCGTTGAGGGTTGTGAGGAACAATGTACTCCCTCTTGATCCCTACCTCAAACAACTCTAGGACACATCGAGGTTCACTCATGGAACCAATGTCCCCCAAGAGATATCGATGTTTCCTCGTGAAAACAATGTCTTGGTTCCTTCATCTACTAATCCACTAACTACTCTGCAATCAAATAGTAGCATACTGCTACTACCATGCCATCAATAGCTCAAATCATCTGCCACATTCTTTATGACTATGATGCAATCAACCAGTAGCACACATCTACTGCAATGTCGTCCAATAGTACACAACTGTTTCCATGTCATAGTGGTACACAACTACTTCCATAGTCTCCATGACCATGTTGTGATGTTTCTCCTCTCCCAATAATATTATTCACACCTAGCCACCTCGCATGGCGTAGGAAATACTACAACCATAGCCTCATTCACACCTATCCACTTCACATGGCATAGGAAAGGCTAAGCTTCAAGTCTTATTCACACTTAGCTACCTCACATGGCTTAAGCAATACTTGTACCCAACTGAGCATTACTCCCTCAGTCACCTCACATGAATAATTAGGGAAACCCTTGTCTAGAGGGGTTAGTAGGCTAGAGGAGAGAAAACACCACACCTCTCTCTTAACGAGGGTGGACATTCTACATCAAGCCAAGCTTGTCTTTGAAGTACTCATACTTCACTCTAGACAATGGTTTGGTGAGAATGTCTGCTATCTGCTCATTCATGGATATGTACTCGAGCTCCACAGCTCCTCTCCGCACCAAGATATCAAGTGTTCTACCCTAGTAAAGAACATATCATCAATAGAATCAGATATTCATCACCATCAACCTTATAGTAAAGGTTGGGATTCACAATGTATAGTTTTTCTCATCTTTGGTGCTTCTTAATTTTGATGATTTCAATTTTCTCATGCACTCATTATGTAGAAAATATTGTGATACGCCATGCATGGTCGTCGTAGAAGAAAAAACGTGCAACACTAGAATAAGATTTGTGTTGTTAAAACTGCCATTAATTTCTTGAACTTTATTATCCATAATGAATGGCCCCAACTTTCTACAATAGGAATCTATGCCATTACACTGCCAAGTAGGAACCACATCCAAAACTTGACCATCCATTAGTTTCTTTATAGCTGAACATAATTGCTTCCCTCGGTATAGTATAATACCCTTTGACTGGAAATCATCTGGATATTGGTAAGGAACAAAAGCCTTTTTCACCAAGCTCTCGGAGTCAAATTCATAATTTGAACCAATGGCCAATTGTGAAGAGGTGTCAATTTCATCAAAATAGCTTGAATTGGAGTGTCGATTGAGGCTTGTCAGTGTTCCTCGAATCTCCCTGGTAGTCAGATCGGATAGTGCAATTGCAACAAAATTCTATCATCTTCTGACAGAGTAGGTGACTGTGACTCTAATTTTTTTTTAACCAATCCCAAGGATCTACAACATTCTTCCCACGGGTTGGTAAATGGGTACTGCCCATCATACACAACAACCATTCATTTTGTGATTTCTTTGATTCTTCTAAGTAGACTCCTTAGAGAAGAATCGTAAGAGAAGTATTTGCGTCGGCTATGCATGTAGGATATGCAGGGTAGGCTCAAATAATTCAAGCAAAAAATTATGAAACCTTATCATACTATGATGAGGTTGGGGACCCAAGTTGAAGAACAGAATTCAAGCCTGAATAATTCACACAACTAAAACAAGAAGTAACTTTCTTTCAAGATCCTGGGCCCTCCCGTGAGGGAGTTAGCCCGGTCCTGCTATGATACCATGTTGTTTTTCTTCATATGATATGTGATATATATATTATTACAATGATGAGTGTTCCATATATAGGGAACATATGGTGACCATCCATGAAAGGATGCGTCCCTTGAATAATCAGTAACTAATTATTATTATCATTTACTTTATTATATATGATATTTAATAATCAATAATCATATTATTAATTATTATTCTAAGAGAATGTCTCTTGATGTTGTCCAAACATCAATAATATTCACATTTTTGTAAATGCGCATTTGCAAAAGTTGTCTTCCATATATGCGTGCTTTCGTATATGCACATTTACGGAAGGCGACTTCTGTAAATGCACAGATAAGGAAGCTACCTTCATAAATGCATCTATACAGAAGCCAGCTTCCGTATATGAATATATATGAAATCCAACTTCCGTATATGTGCAGTTTTGTAAATGCACATATATGGAAGCCACCTTCTGTATATGCACATATATGGAAATTAACTTTTGTATATGTGCATTTATGGAAGTTGGCTTCCGTATATGCATATTTATGTAAATGTGCATTTATGAAAGTGCTTCTGTATATTTGCATTTATGGAAAACAACTTACTAACTTAACAATAACTCTCTAGGGTTCTCGTTTTTTTAAAGTGACCATTTTTACTTCCAAATCAATAAGTGGTGCTACCGGTAGCACCCCTTTTTTTTGGAGGTGGCTAAAATTGTGACTTTTTGGAAATCGTTTCCTTGACAAGATGACAAAAACCTTTAAAAAGAGGGTCAATTTTAAGGTTTTTGTCATCTTGTCAACGCATCGATTTAAAAAAAGTCACAATTTTAGCCACCTCGAAAAAAGGTGGTGTTATTGATATGAAGAATTTTATTTTAGGAGTTAAAACTATGGCTTGATTGGAACCGTGGCCTTGACAACAAATACCATTGCCAGAGAAAACCTTGAAATTGACTTCTAAATCAAAAGTGGTGTTAGATGGAAATTAATTAATTATTTTTTAAATAAATTTACATAAAAAAATCCCTCTGTGCCCTAGGTGCCTATGGAATGTAATTCTTTATTTAATGAAATATAATTTACAATTTTTTTCAAGGGAAACAAATTACTTACACACAAAAAAAAAGAAAAAATAACAAA
>JASDQU010306279.1:42608-67897 GCA_032191745.1 Picea mariana
GAGTTGGAGCTTCCTTCAGGTTGGTGCCAGTAAACAAGGGGGTTAGAGACTCCTTCCAGTTGGAGCTGGAGAATTTAAGGAGTTGTAGCTTCCTTCAGGTTGGAGTCTATAAGTAGGGGGTTGGTGTTTCCTTCTAGTTGGTGCTAGAGAATATTGGAAGTTGGTTCTTTTTGTGGATGTAATATTCAAGGTATATATTAAAAAGTGTTCTGTGTTTTTCTCCCATTTGGGTTTCCATTTAAAATTCTTTTGTACTGTGTATCTGTGGTTATATGTTTATGATATCTTGAATGCAATCACAAATTAAAAATTGTTGATAAGTTAATGTTTACATGTTGTGATTAAAAATGGTAAAAAGTGATCAATACTGATCCACCCTCCTCTCAGTATTGGTGAATATTCCAACACTAGGTACACATCAAGTAATACTACTACTACTACTACTAATAATAATAATCTAATTTTAAGGTCACGACCAAGCCAGACACCAAATTGGTGTATGAGACCCCCTTGTTTGTGGGACAAGGGACCCCCTCTGCCTAGTGATTTGACTGGTAAATTCTACAGAGGTATACATACCCTACCCCCATCTAGATTTGAACTTATAACCTCTTAGGAGGAAACACATGTTCTTAAACATTAGGCCCACTCAGGTTGTATCATGTTGGATGAAACAATCAAGGTAGAATATATTTTGATATATGATAAATTTTCGATGCGAGAGTTGCTTGTCACCCATATGACTGATATTTTGGAGTCTTACAAAGAGGGAGCAAGGTGATTTAAGCCCATTGTAATCATGGGAAAAAAAAGTTCATCCACGACTGCTGGAATTTACAAATTCTCATTAGGAGGTACCCACATCTCCTTTATTGATGGATGCATATTCAAGATTAAATTTTTTAAAATGCAAGTAAATGATAGGTTGTGCATAGCTTAATTTCAAAAGGGCCATGCAAGCAAGAAGAGGGAATTAATGGCAGGTGTAAGAGTTGGAATTATGAAAAACCAATATACATTCTTATCTTAACCCAAGAATTACCGATAATTATTAAGCATCTAGTGAGATTAAAAAGATTTGATGCAAATTTGTGGGAATTTGAAATATCTATACTTAAGATAAAGTTATGATATTTTATTCTACATATTTGGTTTGGACGTTAGATGTTCCTCTTGACTTCTGTCAATGCAAAACTCAATAGTAAGCGATATCATTATATATTACATTCAATGCAAGAATGATATGGATTTTTGAGCGGAACGAAATGAATAACAAATTGAATACAATGACACAGAGATACAAAGAACAAAAATAGATATCCAATGAACAATAAATTCTATTGAATAAAGAAAATAGGTTGAAACTGCATAACTAAAAACAACTTGCTCAAATGGTGGTAGCTATCTCTGAGAAGAGATGTGACTGCTACGCGAATTCGTCAGAGAAAAATGATTACAATGAGGCTCCAAAGACATTTTTAACATTACTCATGAATGCTAAAACCCTAGACATCCAAAAACCTAACCCTAGGAGATGAAACACCAAACGTTATGTGGGCCCTGATGGGTAAGTTGGTACCTCAATTTCCCGTGGTCGTCAATTTTGCATACAATCTCTGTTTTAGGCATGTGATAGCCCATTGGAAAGGTCTTTTCGAGAAATACGTATTATCCAGTGAAAATCTAACTTCGTCTACAGTTTTATTTTGGAAAGCCAAAAAAACACTGTTTAGGGACCCAAAATGACCCTGGAAGTATAGAAATATGTACTGACATGAAAAATTACAAAATAAGCCAGTTGGAATAGGTGGGTAGCCACCGATATCCACCTGGATGTTGTGTAGGGTTTAAGGACAACCATGGAAGTGCAGAACCCACATTACAGAGAAATATCATCATTACAAAGAAACGTGTTGTAACTGTCAATATGAGCTAGTTGGAGTAGGTGGGTGGCCACCAATATCCACCTGGATCAGTCCTCGCCCATTAGGAAGCAATGGTATCCATTGCGTTGAGTGCCCCCATCAAGTGAGGAAATTTATGCCTAATTTGGACCTGGGTGAGCCACTTGCCTTGGTGCAGGAGCTGCCCTACCTTGACAACTTGATAAAGATGGATCCTCTGTTGGCAAGTGCCCTTGACCTGTGTGTCCACTATCTGATCAGTGGATGCTTGTTCCATGTAGTCAAGGTTGACATATGTTGGTGTAAAATGTTCTACGATCTCCAAGGTGTCCAATAATGGTGGAAAACATGGCTGAAGGAGGTCCACATTGAACACTGGGTGCAAGACAAGGAAGGGGAGAGCGTTGAGCTCAAAAGCATTGTCACCCACAACCTTGGTGATAGTGTAAGGTCCATAGTGAAGTAGACAGAGATTTTGATGGGGCCCTGTAAGGCACTCTTTCTAAAAATGTAACCAGAACTTGTCTCCCACCTGAAACTTGTGCAATACCCAGTGTTGACCATGGCACCGCTTGTACTTAGAATTGGCTTTCTACAAAATCTCATGGACCTGTTGGAAGATGTGCTGAATCGACTAAATGAATCTGGTGGATTTGCTGGCCTTAGACTGAACATGGGAATATTATTCCTATGTGGTTGCAAGAGGTAGTGAAACATCAATGGGACCCAAGGGTTGGAATCCCAGCCCCACCTGAAATGGGCTATGGCCGGTGGAGCTATGGAGAGCCCTGTTGTAGATGTGCTGAACTTAGGGAAGACTCTCATCCCATGTACACTGATGCTTAGAGTTATACATGTGTATAATGTGCACAATCATTCGATTGAAGACCTTTTTTTGGCCATCGGTTTGGGGGTGGAAGGCAGTGAATTTAGTGAGCTTGGTGTCCAATAGTGACCAGAGATCGACCAAAAAGTGCTGAGGAACTTGCTGTCCCGATATGAGATGATGGTATGTGGTATCCCAAAATGGACCCACACCTGTTCGAAGAAGAGATTGGTAGTATCTTCTGCTGTGATGCTCTTCTTACAGGATGTGAGAATGGCCATCTTTTAAAACTGATCAACCACCACAAATACACAATCATTTCTTTGCTTGGTGGACTGAAGGCCAAACATGTAATCCATCGAGATGGATTCCCAAGGTCTCTCGGGAGTAGGAAGAGGGGTGTATAAGCCTTGCTTCTTGATGGATGGCTTGTCAATGACATAGGTAGTGAAAGATCTGATATACTTACTGACTTCTTGTTGAATTTTTGGCCAATAAAAATGTTTCTGTAGAACGACCACAATTTTCTCCACACCAAATTGTCTTTCCATTCGACTATAGTGAGCCTTCCAAATAATATTTGCATGCTCTCTTGCGGGAACAAAAAGGTGGCCTAGATGGCATAACAGTCCATCCTAAATGTGAAAATTGGTGACATTCACATCTATACCCAAGAGTTGATAGGTGGTGGAAAAGTCAGGGTCACGCTGATAAATTTGGGGCCACTCAGATGCTGCATGACCACAAAAATGGAGCACGATGGTGAGTGTAGCAATGGGAGGTAGACTAAGGCAGTCATCGACATGATTTGTGCTCCCTGTCTTATACTTGATGTTGAGATGAAACCACTGCATGTATGTGGACCACTTTTGATGGCAATCAGTCTACAACTTCCCTTGTGTTTGTATGAACTACAGAGTCTCGTGATGAGTGTGGATGATTGTCTCCTTTCCCACAATGTAATGTTTCCATTGACGACATGCTTCCACAATGGAATACATTTCCTTGTCATAGGTGGGGTATTTCCAGACGATATCTGAGAGTGTCTCACTATGGTATGCTATTGGATGACCATGCTGAGTGAGAACTGTGCCTACAACATAGTTGGAGGCATCAGTCTCAATATCGAACGGTTGTTGCAGATCGGGTAAGGAGAGTACTGGAGCTGAGCACAAGCGATGATTCAGATCATCAAATGCTCATTATTATGCCTTCGCCCATGCAAAATTTTCCTTTCCATTTCTCTTGGTCACTTGGCTGAGGGCCCATGCAATATGGGAGAATCCCAACACAAACTTTCGGTAGAAGTTGGCAAGTCCCAAGAAGCTCCAAATCTTGGTTTGTGTGGTCGGGGCTAGCTAGTCGTAGATGACTTGGATCTTAGCTAGATCCACATGTACCACAAGCTCATCAACGATGTAGCCCAAGTATTGGAACTTGTTCATGCCAAAGAAGAATTTTTCCAAGTTGGCATATAGCTTGTGCTGCCGCAGAGTGCTCAAACTTGTTGACTATGCTGCATGTGCTCCTCCCAAGTTCTACTGAATATGAGGATGTCATCGAGATATACCACCACAAAAGAGTTGGTGAAGGGTCTCAATACATGATCCATCAACATCATGAAAGTTGCTGGTGCATTTGTTAAGCCAAAGGGCAAGACCAACCATTTGAAGGGACCTTCTTTATATTTGAAAGTTGTCTTCCATACATCAATCAGTTCGATGGGAACCTGGTGGTAGCCAGACTTTAGGTCAATCTTATTGAAGAAATTTTCACCCTTGAGTTGGTCAAGAAGGTCATCAATTCAGGGAATTGGGTATCGATTCTTGACTATGATTTTGTTTAATGCTATGTAATCAATGTAGAGCTGCCATGTCCTATATTTCTTCTGCACTAGTACAATCAAGATTCTGCAAGGGGAGGAGCTAGGTCAGATGTTCCCCTTTTGAAGCAGCTCTCGGATCTAGCGCTTAATTTCTTCATTTTCTATCAGCGAGCGATGATAGACTAGTCAATTAGGTAGAGGTGCACTGGGGGTTAGATCAATTGGATGCTTGAATTGGCAGTGTGTTGATACCTTGGTGGGTGAGGAGAAGATGTCTATGTACTCTTCCATGATCCCTTCCACTTGCTTTTGCTGCAAAAAGAGACTATGTGTAGAGGTCACGGATGTGGTGGTGACCTTCTGCTCACTGTGGGTAAGGATCACAAAGAAGACGAATTTCCCGGTATGTGAAATGACCTTACTACATTGCTTAGCAGAGATTAAAGAAATAATGGTAGGCGGTGCTATGTCTGGTATCCTGTACAATTGTCTACCCAAAGTAATAATAACACTGCAGGGTATAGAATCATAAACAACATGTCACTTCCACAAATATGGTTGGCCTAAAAGAACATAAAAAATTTCAAGGGGAGCAGTATCACACAATACCTCATCTTTGAAGGGATTGATGTTGTAGGGAAGACAACACTGTTGGCTAATGCAAAAATCTATTTCTTGGCCCTAGGCCCTAGCAATTTACTTCTTCCTTAGATCAATCTTGAAATAAAATATATGAAGCTAATGAAGCAATGATACTAGAGTGCTACAAAGGTAGGGCTCTAGTGTATTCTTCAAAATAGATGTTTTCTAGCAAAATCAAGTAGGTGGAAAATTATAAGGAAAAGGACAATAACATGTGCTTCTCCCCTAGGGTTTCAAACTAGCAATTTCATAATCTTAAAAATGAAAAATCAAATTTACCATAACCATTCAAAAATAAATGAAGAATTGTAGAGTTACTTACTTCATCAAGAATAATCTAGCACAAAAATCTTAGTTGAAGACTTTCCACCATAAAAATGCCAAAACAGACAAGTCTACACAAACTATCAAATATAGATCAACACCTCTGAAAAAAAAGTGTCTGAATTATGTAATTCAACCCTGAATGTTGCTGTCTACAATAAGACCCTTCTATCATAAAAGAGAATTAGGCTTGTGATAAATTAAGGAATGAATGAAAACTGAACTATCTCAACATAAACTCAAATAGAAAACCTTAGTATGCTTCTCCTTCTATCCTCCTCTTGTTCCTCTCTTTCCTTTTTCCTTTAATCAAATTAGAATTGATTGAAGTACTTGAACCAACTCATTAGTTAAGTTAGCTAAAACTCAACCAACTTTTTAGTTAAGGGAAGAAAAATAATAAATCATAATAATGGTTTTAAATAAATAATAACTAGTAGGTGGGACCCCTTGTGACTCCCTTTAACTCATAACAACATAACATAACTAATTAGTTAAGAAAAACACCCCTCCTTGTGACTCCCTTCAACACATTAACATTTGTCAATTTAGCTCATTGATATTTGAAATTATTTTTAAAAATGCATTACTCATATATCCAAAAAATAAAATATGCTGTCCAAAATTTCTGAAGTCAACTATCATCAACAATATATGAAAAAAAACCAAAATCCATATTTCCCACTCTGAGATGCAATCTTTCCTTGATTGCTGCTGTCACCCTTTGATTTTTTCATATTTTCCATTGGCTGCACTAAGACTCTAGGCCTAATCTCACTGATCACGTGAGAACAATCATCCCTCAAATGCATCCGGGAAGACACAGATTTATTAGAGCCATTGGAGGGTGAGTAAGGGGCAGTAATGGATTTTCCTTTGTCAAGGGCATGGTGGGCCTCGATTTTAAGCCTTTTTCTAGCATGAGAGGACTTAATTAGTGAGTGCAGGGGTCCAACTTGGACAATGGAGTTAATAGGCGGGGGAGCAGGTAGGGAAAAATTGGTTCAGCCATGATGTTGGGAGATTGTCGGGTGGACAATCTCTTACCATCCGTCGTTTTCAGGAACCTTGGGTTGCAATGAGACATGAGGGGGCACGAGAATACCAGGGGCTTGTGGAGATTGGAAAGTAGGCGTTTTAGGCCTAGGTTGGACCATTCCTTGGCCAATCTAATTGAAAAATCCGGCCTGAAACAACTGGCCTAACTCTTGCGAGTCAACATCAAAGCATATGGAGAACCTTGGCCTTCTTAGGCCTCTGTTCCAATTACCTCTCCCTCGGTTTCCTTTGCCATGACTACCTTGGTTGAAAAAACTCATTCCTACATGCATGATGGATTAACAAATAGTCTTTTAAAAAACCATACATGATAACTCTTTAAAAATATGAAATAGATTTTGTCTCAACAACATATCAGGCTCATGCAATCCAATCCATAAAAATTGTTTAACTATCGTCAATGAGCAGGGGGTGAACAAAAGGTCCTGGGATATGCGAGGGGCTTGTAATAAGCAAAAAAATGATAAAATGAGGGGGAAAGAAACACGGTTACTTCTCAAAGACCACATCAATCAATTGTAATGCAACCAAAGAGAACAACATTATAATCCAACGACTTTAAACTGCTTCAATACAAATTTTTTTTTGACTGTAATTAATTTTAGAACAGGGAGTGAAAATGAATGTGGGAAGGCGAGGGGGTTGTAATTAGCGGAACACGAAATAATGGTAGGGAAAGAGAGTGATTACTATTCATAAAATTAATTAAGTGATCCATAAAACCACTCTGTAAATAAATCTACCAACCAAATTACGACTATGACCCAAAAAACCACTACTGTGCATAATTCAAACAACTTTGGGCATTAACTTGCTCACTGTTTGAAATCAAATACTTAACACAGTGTCATCAAACAAGGCAGTATGCATTCCACAACAATCTGTAGAGGAGTTATGCTCCTCTTATTTATCTGTTTAACATCTTATAACAATTCCCAAATGCATATCAATAAACCATTTCCACTCTGTTCAACATAAAAAACAACCACTGCCCACGAATTATTCCAATCATCAAATACAAACCCAAATGTCTTGCTCGATTTTGTCTTTTAATCATTTAATAATTGAATTGAAATGAAGTTATACTATTACAACACCAATTCCTATCATTATTAAAAAACATGGTATTCATTTAACATACAGAGTGGACAGTGGAAACCACAATTCATATGCAAATTTGCAAGATCCTAACTTGGCATTTAAACACACAGACAACAATCACCACCTCAACTCACGATACGCTGTAGAAAACACAAACCACGACCAAACGCAAGTGTATTTCTGTGACTGTACAAGTCCAATTTTCTTTGACTCTAAACATTCAAAATGCTGGGCTATCCATCCAATACAACGAGGCATCAACAATAGGCCCAATTTTACAAAAAAAACCGATCAAATTGAAGCAAAGACATGTTAGAAAACCCATGACCTTTTCTAATGGAGAAATCAATTAATATCGATAACAAACACAATGGATAACCATGCCATAATTACCACAATTGTAACATTCCCATTTGACAATTCTAAGACACACAACCACAGTATTATTAACTCAACCTATCGTGCCGAGCTATCAATCCAACAGAAGGAGGCATCAACAATATTGGTCAAATCAATCAAACTAGAACCAAAATCATATTGTGTAAAACTGGTGCCCATCCTTGACGACACAATCAAATAACCATACATATACAATGGATGGAAATTCCATAAACACCTTGATTTTAATAATCATTAGGCCATTAAAAACACATAGTTACAATAACCATTGATTCATGCTATAGGAACGCCACTCATACCAATGCATCAAGCGCGAAGCATCATTGTGCATTAATCAATTAAAACAAGTGTCGGCTTATCAATTCAATAAACACAAGGACAACAACTGTGTATTTGATTTAACAACTCATTCTAATTAACCATTCTGAACTTATCCATCCAATTATAATAACAATTGCAGTGACTAGATACCAAAACCAACACCTCTGTCACATAATCAACGGGCGAGCCAGTGATACACTCTATCGACAACACACCACCAATCCATAACTACCAACAATACACCCGACAAGCCATAAAGGTCTCCTCTTGAGAAAGCAAGGGTTTTCTCTGTGGACTAACATAGGGAGGCTAGAGTTGACTCTTCTTTATGGTGAAAACCTTTGAGACCAACTATGCATGCACAAGAAATACCATAATTGACTTCGTGGACAGGGTGACAAATCCTGTGACATGAGAAGATATGAACAGAGGATCAAGGGTCCATTTGGGCCTTGTAACGATACTTAACACACACATGGTATAACCCTCATGGCTCTCCCAGCCAACCAACTAACAACGCTAAGATGAAGCAGAGTCGAGAAGAAGCGATATAACCCACTGCACGACCAATAGTAGCATGAACAACCTAATGCCCAGGGGAATAATGCATAGTGACACCAGGAATTTCAAACCCATTAAACCCCATAAACCCCAAGAATGGGTATGGAATACGAATGCGTGAAGACAACCAACCATTCCAGACCAATGAAACCCTCCAACTAAAACCAACAAGGATGAAAGAGAGCCTCTATGGCTGCTAATACTCAGGATGACCCATAACACTGTGACTCCAAACATTATTGCAGTGAAAGCCACCAACGATTTATTCCAAAAATCACAATTTAACATAGTTTCCATACTTAAGGAAAGCACAAACCCATACATCTGAGCCAATATCTATTTCATAACCAGAGCAGACTCATGGATGGAAAAAAAGACATATATGTAATCAAAAGCACCTTAAAACGCGAGTTGGCTGAGCGGTTCTCCCTCTGCTAGAAAGTCGGAGCATAACCACAACAACACAGTTGAACAATAGCCCGATTAGGGTGGCGGTCAATGAAGGAGTAAGGGTGACGTGCAGTAAATGCACGTCGCCTCCATCCCCAGTCCATTAATTCCTTAGTACATGCCAACAAGCTTCCCATTAACACAATTAATTAAACCATGTATCGAAACCATCACCCATTAAAACCAATAGCGCGACCCATATCAAACTTATGCCATAACATAATCACCACTTCATATAACTCAATCAAAATTGCATAACCATTAGCTTATTGCTAGGGTTAACAATGACCATTTAAATTTCAATGCATGTAGAGTAGTATATAACATAGTTTAATTTCTTCCCTTTGCATTTTTTTATATTTATTTTGCCTTTTTCCAACTGCTATTTAGTATTGTTACTAACATGTCTGTTGTGCAGGTGTCAAAGTAATGAGTCCAGGAACAAATAGAAATAGTAGAATGGATAACATAGGCAATCGTAACATGCGATTAGAGCTCAGAGCAAAACATAAAATGCTTTACCCATGATTCACTTGTCACACATAGAACCAACACATAATAAGCCCAATCCATTGCCCATAATATCTCATCAACCATGTAAGCAATGTCGAACAATAGCACAAACATCAAATAAGAGACAAATACTATCTCCAATCTTCAAGGGGGTCCCAACTACTAGTATTATTTATCTTTTATAATAATAGGCTTTAATAACACTTTGCGGGTAAAACTTCGTTGTGATTTTAATCGTCAACAAACTGGAAACTCTATAGGGAATTTTTTTTTGAACATATTTAGTACTCAGAACTCATGGTTTCGTAGACCAAGAACAACAAATCAAGGAGATATAACCAGGAAGATTATGCAACCGGGGGAAGTGGATTTAATGGAAAAATGACCGAGAATTTGGGAATAACTCATGAAAAATGTTGAGTATGAGGGGTTTTACCACTGTATGAATAATCATTTAACCATAATATTATCTTAACTTTAAGGAGAAAATATTTATACTTGCTCTTAAAAATCTCAATGGATAAAGAAATGGCAAGAAGAAGTGGGAGATAACCAGTTCTCTTTATAAAACAACAGTGAAAGCAGATAGAAAATTCAAGTATGCTTCAGGGGAAACATCGCAACAACTGTGTAAGCTTGATTGTTATTGACTAAAAATGCTTTGCAGGAGTGTCACTATGGAAGAATTGATCCAATCATCCTATTTTGACCAAAATAAACTAGAAGATAGTAAGCAATAAAATCATGACAGAATTAAATTTGTAAAAATCAACTAACATACACAAATGACAGGAATGCAGAAGTAGTAGGAAAAATTAAAAATTTATAGCAGAAATCAGACTACTATAAGGTGTAAAAGAAAAAAAACAAAAGGAAAGCAGAGCTAGGCTACTAGTATACAGAAAAACTAAACAACATTAGGAATTTTCACGTTGGTCCCTCGCAATGTTTCACGCGAGAACCGTTAGTGCTGTAGGAAAACAATTGCTTCAGTAAATCCTGTAGAATGCAAGAGTTAGTATCTAGAACAAAAGAACTTTTGAAAGGAACTAGAATTAACACTTGGAACTTCGAGGTAATTATCAGCCTTTTAACACATATGATTAGATCATCAAGGTAGATGTGGATGCTGATCAATTCATAAAGAGTAGTGTGGATAGGTATTTTAAAAATGGTACTTGCATCAGGTAAGCCCGAAGGCAGACATTTATAATACATAGTACCACAACCAATGATAAAGGTGGTTTTGTGAACATCTGCCCCTTTTACCTTGATTTTATTGTAACCCAGAATTTCGTCAAGTAAGGGCCTCAACTGTGACTCCACAACCTGTTGTAGAATTATTCCTATATTGAGGGGTGGAAAAGGATTTCTCATAATAGCTTGACTGAAAGTGAGAAAAATAAAGCAAGTTATAATACAATCAGAGGTCTTTGAAACATGGACCCAATTAGAAACCCATTCAGAGTGAACTGGAAAAATGATCCCATCCTTTAAGAAATTTCCCAACTCCCTTTGAACAATTGCATTAAGTGCATAGTTAATAAGTCCTTGTTTTTGCCTAGCTGGTTTCATAGTATGCTGAATAATACCAGGATCAAAACCACGAAGATCCTCATAAGACCAAGCAAAAACATTTTGAAATCCACCAAGTATCTTGGCATACCTCATTTCTTCTTTATCAGAACATTGGACACTTATTTTAACACTCTTTGAAAATTCAAGTGCCCTAATGTTCATGGAGATGGTTTCATCCACCTTCTTTCTTGACTCCCCTTCTCTCCTTTTCTCTTTATTGCCTACATCACTCAATGAAAATGAACTCTCAAGAGGAGTCAATCCCTTAGGAATCTTGTCGTCTTCTATGGATGTCATTTCCTTGGGCTTAAGAGGTTCATCTCGAATGAAAGCACAAATTCTCTCATCGTTAGGGAAGGCCTGCCAAGATTCTACACTGTCCGGGATATGTGGATGTTATAGAGATTGAAAAGAACAATTAGGCCTATGAGGCAAAGGTTGTTGATTAGAAGAAGCTGCAAAGACAAATAACCGATCAACCATTGAATTCAACTCCCTCTTAACATGAGTGATGTTGAAAGATAAAAGGTTCGAGATAATTGACCAAACAATTTGGGTATATCGTCCCATCAACTTGTTGCTAGGAGAGAATACCTTACGTGTCAAGTCCACAACAAGATCAAAATCTCCAAAAATTGAAAGGTGACCACAACTGAGATTAAGGGCACTTTCAATGCCTAATAATAAAGCTTCGAATTCAACGTCAATGTTTGAGCAAGCAAACTCCAACCTGTAAGACAAATTATGAATTCTCCCTACAGGAGAAACCAAGATAATTCCAACCCCATTACCTTTATTAGAGCGTGAACCATCAAAGTGCATATGCCACATATCATCATCTAAATCGATTTGTTCCAAAGGAATATTATCCTCTTCTGCAAAGATGGAATACACTCCTAGGTCCTCTTCAATATAGTTTACACTAGATTGAGGAACACTCTCTATGTAGGGTGAAATGCTTCCCTCTCTAAGGACTATAATGTTCTTACCATTTTGAGGTATGGATAAATGTATCCCGTTGAGTGAGAGGTACCTACCTCTTAAGGCTTTCCAATCTCTTCCCAAGATAATTGAGTAATTGCTTACATGCATATAAATTACTTGAATGCCGAGGGTTGTCCTTATTTTAGGATGGGCACATAAAACTAAGGTCACATCCTTAATCTCACCTATGGTTGTTTGTTGCAGGATATTATAGGAGAGCATGCTTATGGTGTTTTCATTTGTACAAGACAAGCCTAGCTCTTCCATAATAATCTTTGACAACACACTTGGGCTAGAATCGCCATCAATGAGGCAACAATGGGAAATCTTCTCCATAATATTTACAAAAATATAAAAAGGGGGATTTTTTNCACTTAAGGAACCTGAACAGTAGCAATGGGTGAGGATGATCCTGGGCTAGATGAATTGCGGGGAGGGTTAAATTTTCCCTTGGGAGCATAAACCTTGTTCCTAGTATTGATGACCATCAAATCTTATGGATCTGCAAAATCTAGGACAATGATAGTAGCTTCTAGTATTTTACCAAAGATCTTATATCCGACACTCTTCCTTACCTCACATGTGGTTTCCTCATGGTTTTCCTCGCAGAAGTTACACCAGCTTCGAGGCAAGATGGCCTTAGGCTGAAAATTGTTATCAATTGGATTTCTAAGGAGGGGCGCGGAAGAGGATGAAGCTCCAGGGGTGAGAGGTGAGGCAGTCCCCCTTCGCTCAAACACTATCATACAATTGTTCATTTCTTGTACTAGCTGTAAAAGGGCAGACATGTATGTCCGTCTAACTGATTCTCCCTGGGGAAGACCTGTTCTTTCAAGTTGTTCCTCATACTATGAAAAAGTATGCAGAGCGGAACCAAGATTATCGATGGATTTTTCCTCAAGCCTATGATGGTAGGGGGAAGACAATGCATTGTAGTAATGCATGAAAGCAACTTGGTTCTGAGGGCAGATGAGTTTGAGAATTTGATTGTATAGATTGGTGAAACACAAGTTGAAAGACTTGATGGTCTTACCATCCTTATAGGTAACATTATTATACTCCCATAACTTCTCGACTGGGCTTTTAGATTTCCCATAAGTGGATCTGAATCAATACATTAACTCCTCCCAAGTAGACAGAATCTTAGGAGGAAGGTCGAAGAAGTCGGCCGCAATGTTTCCTTCCAAGGAATTGATGAATAAGCGCATGAAAGAGTCATTATCATTGGCTCCTATGTTATGACAAGCATTAGAAAATGCCACTAGTTGTTCATTTGTAGTGACAGTGTTATTTCTCGAGAACTTAGGAAGATGCTCCTTGAACTTAGGGAGTGGACGAGTAGCAGGTGCTAAGTTAAGAGGAGAGGACACATGCCATGAAGTGGTTGTGGCATCTTCTTCAAACTGAAAAAGCCCATACTTTTTAATGAATTTGGTAGGATTTGTGGTAGATTGAACATGGATATGGTGGCTATATAAGCTACCAATCATTGACGAAGATGAAGAATGATAGGAGGAAGCACCTCCCATACCACCAGAGTCACCACTAGATGCCATATTGTGGATGATAAACGAGGGAAAGAAAAACGAGCTGGATGAATCAGACAAAGTTCTCCTTAGAGCACCTTGTTGGGAAGATAACACAACGTTCCTTCTTCCTATTTCAACAATAGGATTGATTTCAGGTGATAGGCCTCTTCTTCTTCTAGAAGCACGAGAGTCTAAGGACTTGAAAGAAGGCCAAAACTAAAGAAACAATAAGGTCACTACTGATTTCTAGGATGTCTACGTCTAGCTTCCAATCGTTCTTGAGCACTAATATCTTGTTCAATTGCTTCCCAAGAATGGTTAAGCTCAACACGGGTATTGGAAGTGTCTAAGATGGTGTTAAACAAGTTCAAAGCAATGCTAGTATGATCTTGAAGTCCGGGCTCAATATTGGGCTGCCTTGCAACAAGCACAATCATTAAGAAATAAAACATTAAAAGAAACAATATCAGAAAAATAGATGTATCGATGAAAATCGAGTATAAAAATTAACCAGAGAGATATCGAAGATCTCCCCAGTATGGTCGCCAAATAAACATTGACGAAAAGATATGAAATGATCTTACTCAAGCATTTTCAGATTCTACTTGGCTAAAGAAAAATAGATGGGAATATCACCCTATGTTTATAGCCAACAAAAATAACATCCTAACTCACAAGCATTAATTACAAGTGCTTAGGCTAGTCTTTTATAAATAAAAATCTTGATGGAAATTCACTTTTTATATAATTTTCTGAATATAACAGTTGCTGAAATAAATGTAGAGACAAAAGTAAATATACCAAGATGATAATCAAGACAGATGAGACATAAAGAAATCCTTTATTTCATTCCAATTCACCAAAGAGTCACTCTCTTTACAAAATTTCATGTAGAAATTTAGGACCAAAGTCAAACTTAGACATCCCCGATGGAACATACAAAAGGACCTTTGATAGAAAATCAAAACTGAACTCTAAAAGTTGGATCAAATTGCCACAGATTGCTTCCCACACGACTCTACACAATAGCCTTTGTCAGTCATGAAAACTAATTCACAAACAGACAAGTCTACATAGACTATCAAAGATAGATCAACACCTCTGGAAAACAAGTGTCTGAATGATGTAATTCAGCCCTGAATGTTGCTGTCTACAATAAGATGCTGCTATCATAAAAGAGAATTAGGCTTGTGATAAATTAATGAATGAATGAAAACTGAACTATCTCAACATAAACTCAAAGAGAAAACTTTAGTATGCTTCTCCTTCTATCCTTCTCTTATTCCTCCCTTTCCTTTTTCCTTTAAGCAAATTAGAATTGGTTGAAGTAGTTGAACCAACTCATTAGTTAAGTTAGCTAAAATCAACCAACTTTTTAGTTAAGGGGAGAAAAGTAATAAATCGTAATAAGGGTTTTAAATAAATAATAATTAGTAGGTGGGACCCCTTGTGACTCCCTTTAACTCATAACAATTATAACATAACTAATTAGTTAAGAAAAACACATCTCCTTGTGACTCCCCTCAACACATTAACATTTTTCAATTTAGCTCATTGATATTTGAAATTATTTTCAAAAATGCATTACTCATATATCCAAAAAATAAAACATGTTGTCGAAATTTTTTTGAAGTCAACTGTCATCAACAATATATGAAAAAAACCCAAAAGCCATATTTCCCACTATGAGATGCAATATTTCCTTGATTGCTGCTATCACCCTTTGATTTTTCTGTATTTGCCTTTGGCTGCACTGAGCCTTTAGGCCTAATCTCGCTGATCACGTGAGAACAATCATCCCTCAAATGCATCCGGGAAGACACAGATTTATCAGAGCCATTGGAGGGTGAGGAAGGGGCAACAATGGATTTTCCTTTGTCAAGGGCATGGTGGGCCTCGGTTTTCAACCTTTTGCTAGCATGAGAGGACTGAATTGGTGAGTGCACAGGTGCAACTTGGACAATGGGGTTAATAGGTGGGGGAGCAGGTAGGGACAAATTGGGCCAGCCATGATGTTGGGCGACTGCTGGGTGGAAAATGTCTTGCCATTCGTCATTTTTGGGAACCTCGGGTTGCAATGAGACATGAGGGGGCACGAGAATACCAGGGGCTTGTGGAGCTTGGAAAGGAGGCCTTTCAGGCCTAGGTTGGACCATTCCTTTCCCAATCCAATTGAAAAATTAGGCCTAACTCTTGCGAGTCAACACCAAAGTGTATGGAGAACCTTGGCCTTCTTGGGCCTCTGTTCCAATTACCTCTCCCTTAGTTGCCTCTTCCATGGCTACCTCGGCTGAAAAAACTCATTCCTCCATGCATGATGGATTAGAAAATAGTCTTTTAAACAACCATACATGATAACTCTTTAAAAATATGAAATAGATTTTGGTTGAGCAACATATCAGGTTCATGCAATCCAATCCATAAAAATTGTTTAACTTTCATCAATGAGCAGGGGGTGAACAAAAGGTCCTGGGATATGCGAGGGGCTTCTAATAAGCGAAAAAATGATAAAATGAGGGGGAAAGAAACATGGTTACTGCTCAATGACCACAACAATCAAATGTAATGCAACCAAAGAGAACAACACTGTAATCCAACGACTTTAAACTGCTTCAATACAAAATTTTTCTTGATTGTAATTAATTTTAGAACAGGGAGTGAAAAATGAATGTGGGAAGGCGAGGGGGTTGTAATTAGCGGAAAGCAAAATAATGGTAGGGAAAGAGAGAGATTAATGTTCAAAAAATTAATTAAGTGATGCATAAAACCATTATGTAAAGAAATCTACCAACCAAATTACCACTGTGACCCGAAAAACCACTACTGTGCATAATTCAAACAACTCTGGGCATTAACTTGCTCACTGTTTGAAATCAAATACTTAACACAATGTCATCAAACAAGGCCGTATGCATTCCACGACAATCTGTAGAAGATTTTTGTTCTTCTTATTTATCCATTTAACATCTTATAACAATTCCCAAATGCATAACAATAAACCATTTCCACTCAGTTCAACATCAAAATCAACCACTTCCCACGAATTATTCCAATCATCAAATACAAACTCAAATGTCTTGCTCGATTTTGTCTTTTAATCATTTAATAATTGAATTGAAATGAATTTATAGTGTCATAGCACCAATGCCTATTGTTGTTAAGAAACATGGTATTCATTTAACATACAAAGTGGAAAATTGACACCACAATTCATATGCAAATTTTCAAGATCCCGACTTGCGATTTAAACAAATAGACAACAATCACCACCCCAACTCACGCTACATTGTAGAAAACAAAAACCACGACCAAATGCAAGTGTATTTCTGTGACTGTACAAGTCCAATTTTCTTTGACTCTAAACATTCAAAATTATGAGCTATCCATCCAATACAACGAGGCATCAACAACATGCCCGATTTTACAACAAAAATCGATCAAATTGCAGGTAAGCCATGTTCAAAAACCTGTGACCTTCTCTAATGGAGAAATCAATTAATATCGATAAAAAACACAATGGATAACCATGCCATAATTACCACAATTGTAACATTCCCATTTGACAATTCTAAAACACACAACCACAGTATTATTAACTCAACCTATCGTGCCGAGCTATCAATCCAACACAAGGAGGCAACAACAAAATTTCTCAAATCAATCAAACTGCAACCAAAACCATATTGTGTAAAACTGGTGCCCATCTTTGATGACGCAATCAAATAACCATACATATATAGTGGATGGAAATTCCATAAACACCTTGATTTCAATAATCATTAGGCCATTAAAAACACATAGTTACAGTAACCATTGATTCATGCTATAGGAACACCACTCATACCAATGCTTCAAGCGTGAAGCATCATTGTGCATTAATCAATTAAAAACAATGCCGGGTTATCAATTCAATAAACACAAGGACAACGAATGTGTATTTTATTTAACAACTAGTTCTAATTAACCATGATGAACTTATCCATCCAATTATAATAACAATTGTAGTGACTAGATACCAAAACCAACACCTTTGTCACATAATCAATGGGAGAGCCAGTGATCCACTCTATTGACAACACACCACCAATCCATAACTACCAAAAATACACCCGATAGTCCATAATGGTCTCCTCTTGAGAAAGTAAGGGTTTGCTCTGTGGAATAGCACAGGGAGGCTAGAGTCAACTCTTCTTGATGGTGAAAACCTCTGAGACCAACTGTGCACACAAATGAAATACCATAATTGACTTTGTGGACAGGGTGACAAATCCCATGACATGAGATGCTATGAACAGAGGAGTAAGGTTCCATTTGGGCCTTGTAACGATACTTAGCACACGCAGGGAATAACCCTCGTGGCTCTCTGAGCCAACCAACTAACAATGCTGAGATGAAGTAGAGCCAAGAAGAAGTGATATAACCCACTGCACGACCAATAGTAGCATGAACAATCCAATTCCCAGGTGAATAATGCGGAATGATATCAGGCATTTCAAACCCATTAAACCCCATAAACCACAAGACTGGGTATGGGATATGAATGCATGAAGACAACCAGCCATTCCAGACCAACGAAACCCTCCAACTAAAACTAGTAAGGATGACAGAGAGCCTCTATGGCTGCTAACACTCAGGACGACCCATAACACTGTGACTCCAAACATTATTGCAGTGAAAGACACCAACGATTCATTCCAAAAATCACAATTTAACACAGTTTCCATACTTAAGGAAATCACAAACCCATACATCTGAGCCAATATATATGTCATAACCAGAGTAGACTCATGGATGGCAAAAGAAAGAGATACATGTAATCAAAAGAACCTTAAAACATGAGTTGGCCGAGAGGTTCTCCCTCTGCTAGAAATTCGGAGCATAACCACAACAACACAGTTGAACAATAGCCTGATTAGGGTGGCGGATAGCAAAGGAGTAAGGGTGACGTGCAGTAAATGAATGTCGCCTCCATCCCCAGTTAATTCCTTAGTACATGCCAGCAAGCTTCCCATTAACACAATTAATTAAACCATGTATCGAAACCATCACCCATTAAAACCAATCGCACGGCCCATATCAAACTTATGCCATAACATAATCACCACTTCATATAACTGAATCAAATCACATAACCATTAGCTTATTTCTAGGGTTAACAATGAAAATTTAAATTTCAATGCATGTAGAGTAGTATATAACATAGTTTAATTTCTTCCCTTTGCATTTGTTTATATTTCTTTTTCCTTTTTCCAACTGCTATTTAGTATTGTTACTAACATATCTGTTGTGCATGTGTCAAAGTAATGAGTCCAGGAACATATAGCAATAGTAGTATGGATAATATATGTAATCGTAACATGTGATTAGAGCTCAAATCAAAACATAACATGCTTTACCCATCATTCTCTTGTCACACATAGAACCAACACATAATAAGCCCAATCCATCGCCCATAAGATCTCATTAACCATGTAAGCAATGTCGAACAATAGCACAAACATCAAATAAGAGCCATATATTATCTCCAATATTCAAGGGGTCCCACCTACTAATATTATTTAGCTTTTATAATAATAGGCTTTAGCAACACTTTGCGGGCAAAACTTCGTTGCGATTTTAATCGTCAACATAGTGCAAGTCTATGGTGTCTCTCTGCCCCTAGCTGGGGTCACAACATCCATCTGGTGGGATTTTATCCCCATGGAGGTCCAAGCTAATCATCTCCCCATATGTACGTGTCCACCAGGCATGGTCCTGCAACAACATCAAGTACACCCTCCATGGGCTCATAAGTCATAGGGATCATAGGAATGCCAATCACGTCTAATAATCAAATTACCCAAACATGTGCATCAAATCCCCCTTTACCCAAAAAAATGCTCAAAGACATTATGCAATTTAACAATCCAGGTTTGGAGAGGGTCTCAGGATGTCCTATTGGGATATTCCTCGTCAAGTTTGCGGTGTTTCCCAGGTGAATACCAATCTAGGTCATGTAGGTGTATGAAATGGTGTAGGGAATGTTTGGGAAAGGGGTGAAGTGATAATAGGGAAATGCAAGTCTTACCTATGGGTGCCTCTGTAGAGTGCGAGCTACACCTTGTCACGGATGCCATTTTTCCTAGCCCATTCAATGATTTTTATTCTTTGTCTTATTGCTTTTTCTTTTCAAGAGAATAGCTGGGGGACATTGTCTTGGCGTGGTGACCAATGGTGACAACGTTACCCACAATCACTTCACCTAAATGAGAAGTCTCACTCGTGATGAGACCCCCTTTCTCTTGGATATGCCACCAAGATCCACTACCCTGGTTTGGTGACTAGATGGATGGTAGTGTCATACCACTACATGCCCATGGACCTAATAGGATGGCTCATGATGAGACCTCATATCCACCAACTAGATATTGAGTTTTGTTTTATTTTACCGATCCCCTTTTCTTGCTGAGAAGCCATTTATTGCTTTCTCAGGAATCCCTTGGCTCAGCATCTCAAGGTTTCATTTTGGCTTTAAAATTTTTCTAGCTACTTTTACCCTCTAGGCCTTTAGCCCCTTCTTCCCACAAGGCAAGGTACAACCCTTACTAGCTTGGAAAAACCAATGCCCAAACCAAGGTAGGGTAAATATGAGAGGGAAAATGATGAAAAGTGGTAAGTATGGAAGGAATGGATGATGGCCTTTCATAGGCCCACCCAGTGGAAACTCATCCCTAAGGGAACGAACTTACTAGGGCACTCTGTCATCCCCCCCAGGTATGGACAAGTTAAAGAGCATAATTTCCAAGAAAACGCCATGAAACAAAAGAGAGTTCAGTACATATATTCAATGCTTCGAAAATCAGAGTGACACATACCATGATACTCAGACTCATTACATCATGGAGCAAGACCCACTGCTACTTCAGAATCAGGCCGATGGGATTGATGCTACTGCTGCTGATAGATAGGACGCATCGAAGAAAATATGAGCCCTCTAGGGCCAAGCTCAAGTAATATGGCTCTTGATACTCCATTTTTAGGACCTGTGGGCCTCGATACATAATCTCCTTAGTTATCCCTAGGATAGGGGATAACATCTGGTTCCAACTCGGGGACATGTACTCACTGTAGAGCGCATGAGAAACTCAACATATCTGGCATGACCTGTAATCTGCTAGACCTCCACAAAAATAATTAGTAATCTTTTGGGGTGGTGATATCACCCTTGGCTCATATATGATACAATGGAATAAAATTAAGCAAGCATATATACAAATGGAAATGAAACTAAAACTACACTACTCTAGCATGATATGCAGATAATATATACAATGAAGGCAAATACCTACCTACTTACCTCTACTTACCTGTAGGTTGAATGCTAGGTGTAGTCAAATAGCCAGTGAAACCATCCTAGAAATGTCTCATAATAACTTCTTTTGTGCTTCATCATAAACCAAAACAATGATAAGTCAAGCACACAAATAACATGAGTTAGAAAATGTATTGTATCATCGAAAATCGTAAAGTCTAGTTCATGGAGGCTGGAGGGAGGGACAAAATTATGCCAATTCACACTCTTAGGACAATGCTCAATCCATCTGAGAAAGGGATCGTGAAGAATCAAAGGTTCAAAAGACCGACTCAAAGAGTCTAAAAGTTGGCGTCCTTGGATGTCATCAAATCCTGAGGTCTGGGAAAGGACTAGTAAGAACCTAGAGAATGACTGAAAATTTCTTAGGGGAAGGCTGGAAGACTGAGATAATAAACTTCTTTTTAAGGTATTCAACCTACCCTTGGATTCTAAAAGAAGGTTTTTCCCAGGATAAAACTCAAAATAAGGGACATGTTTCCCAACTACACCCTTAATGACATAGCAAGGTAAAGTAATCGAAGGGGGCTTGAGAACCTTGTCACAAGTACCTGGCTTTGGGCGAGAAATGTCCTCACCTCTATCAATATCTAAGCACAATGGTGGTTGATAATCTTCTTCATAAAATAAATCCAAGTGCTCAAAGGAGTACTCATCGAAATCTTCAAGGTATGACCAAGAATCATCCGGAGAAAATAGAACTAGATCACCCTTGGAGATGTCTATAATGATATCATTTCCTTGTTTCCAGATGTCAAAATCATTAGTAACCTCATATGATAGTTGTAGAGGCAACACTTGGAAATTCCCTTCCATATCATAAATGGGATCTTCATTAGAACCAATCACATCCCACTTAGGTCTTCCAACATGTATGAACTCATCAATATTATCAACAATGTCAGTACCTTTATCATAACATGAAGGATTTAATGCATCCAAGGGATCCTTTAGTACTTCTTCACTTTCCAAATCATAAAAAAAAGCATCATCAAAATCTTGGAAAGGTAAATAAATTACCGTGTTCACTTCTTGTTGTGAAGGAGCATAGATGGCTTGGATGGCTTCATCAAATGGAAGAGGGTCCAATACATCATCACCAAGACTCATCTCCTCGTCTTCATTAGAAAAAGAAGGAACTAGCTCTTCCAAGGGTTCCTTTACTCCTTCACCTTTTGAATCATAGAACAAAGTGTCATCAAGAAACTAGAAAGGAAATGACTCACTTGATTCTCTTCATCTTGTGCAGGAGAGATAGAATCTTGGAGAGCTTCATCGGTCAGAGGAGCGGTTACTAGTGCTTCATCCTCATAATTCAATTTTCTAGTTAAATCTTCATTGCATTCTATTGAATCATGGGAAAAATATTTCTCCTCTTCAAGGGGTTGACAATTTTCTTCATAAATTTCTCCTTCTATATTAGAGGGTTCTTGGTATTAAGTATGGTACACATCCCTGAGATCTTCCACAATCTCGGTGGTGAATCCTTCATTCTCTAGGGATACCGCAGGATTCTTAAGGGCATCTTCATATGTTAGGCATTGTGGATATGTCCCCAGTGACTTGGGGGTTTTAGAAGGCTAAGGTAAAAGTTGTAAGAAAGTCCCACCCCTCTCACAGGTCACTCTGATCAAAAGTTCCAAGGTTTTAATGAAATGAAGCAAGATATAATTTAAGTGTATCTGCCTAGAACAAGACAACAAGAAAATAAATGATGTTTGCAAGTACCATATGATGTCAGTGCTTCATAAAACCATGAATTATTAAAAGATAAACAAGATGATGTAAAACTGAAGCACTATATATATTTATAACAACAATGAATATTTAGAAAAAACTACAATAATTATGCCTCAATAATGCTTCAAGAATGACAAGAAATGATAGCCTAAAATTGACAGAATGATAATAGTTGTCAGGAGCAATAATGGAAATGTATAATAAACATTTAATCTTGCTTTTAGGATGAATTTGCTGCTGTTATAGATGGCTCTAGCAATATTTTGCAACAACAAAAAATTAGTTAGTAAGTTAGTCTAATTTAGAGTTAGTAAGAGTTAATAAAAGTCTTAAGGAAGATGGTTTAAGATTTGTTTAGTCAATCAATCACTTGCAAGGAGTGAACTAGTGCCTTTTAGGGCAATGGAGTCAAAGTTTGCAGTGAAAATCCTTAGAGGAAAACAAAATGATAATAGGTGATCTAAAGGGATGAGTGAGATGATTGAGGTGTTAGTAACCTAAGGCTTCAATATCTAAAACCCTAGAAGGAAAAAATGCTAGAAAGTAGGTAACCCTAGGCCCTAGTGAATTCCTTCTTCCTTAGATCAAGATTGAAATAAAATATATGAAGCTAAAGAAGCAATGCTACTAGAGTACTACAAAGGTAGGGCTCTGGTGTATTCTTCAAAAGAGATGCTTTCTAGCAAAATTAAGTAGGTGGAAAATTATAAGGAAAAGGACAATAACATGTGCTTCTCCCCTAGGGTTTCAAACTAGCAATTTCATAATCTTAGAAATGAAAAAACAAATTTACCATAACCATTCAAAAATAAATGAAGAATTGCAGATTTACTTACTTCATCAAGAATAATCTAGCACAAAAAAACTTAGTTGAAGACTTTCCACCATGAAAATGCCAAAATACACCAAGAATAACCTCTCCAAGAAGTTGCACACCACTTAATTTCAACCAAATACCCTTAAAGAGGGCCGGATTTCAGACCTCACACTTGTATGAGTGAAACATGATGAAAAAATGAGAGTTTTATCTCTCTATTTATACAATATCAATGGCCTTTAATTAAATTTAGATCAGAAAAGGTCGACATGGCCAAATTACATCAAAAATCCATTTTTTACATCAATTTAAAGAATTAAACCCTAAAATGTGCACTAGAGGTGACATCATATCCTCCTAGGGTGACGTTGGGCCTCATAAGTGGGAGGTCAAGCTCCATGAGTAAAACGTTAGGCCTTTCAAGGCCTCCGAATGATGCCACACGTGCCACCTGGCACACAACTGCCTCTATCATGTCCATCTGATGCTGAGTGATGTCTAGGGTCACAAGGGTGATGTCATGGGCCTCCCAAGCCCAACATTCAGGGGGGAGAGAAATATCCCCCTAGGTCTAGGCCTGCCAAAGTGTGTCTGGTGGAATGTCCTTCTTAGTTGGAACTACCTCTGGTATCCTGTAGAGATGACCCCCCAGAGTAATAATGACACTACGAGGTCGAGACTCATAGATAGCATGGCGTTTCCACATATATGGCTGATCCAAGAGAACATCACAGACATCCAATGGGGAAACATCACATAATACCTCATCCTTGAAGGGTTGGATGTCGTATGATAATCGACACTGCTGGCTGACACAAAGATCTCGTCCTTGGCGAGGCCACCCGATGCTGTATGGTTGCAGGTGTGGTGTTGTCGACAATCCCAACTGTTTGACGACCTCTGCTAAGATGAGGTTCTTATGGCTTCCACTATCAACAATAAAATGCAGTGGGGTCCCCTTCACCCACATCTGTGAATGAAAAAGGGGCTCCCCCTCTTCTGGATCTGTTGGTTCTTCTGGTTGAATTGCTGCGGTCGCGACAATAGCAGTGGGGTCTGCGTCGATGATCTGTCTTTTACCAGTATTTTTAGAATCAGATTCTGAATCAGGGTTCGGCTCCTTGTATTTGATCTCGACCACCAATGAATGTTTTGAGCGACATTCATCGGTGTTGTGCCAGGGGATTTTGTGGAAATCACACCATTTTTCGGTGTCCTTCTTTGTCTTCCTGTGACCCTTCTTTTCCTGTGGCTTGGACTGGTTATCGGGAGACTGTTTGTTAGGGCTGTCTTTGTCATACTTTGGTTGTTGTGGATTTGCAGACCCGAACTCCCATTTGTTCTGGTGATTAAATTTCTGCTTGA
>JASDQU010306279.1:69827-96403 GCA_032191745.1 Picea mariana
CCCAGCTTATTTATATTATATTTTCAATAAAAAGGGATAAATATTATGAGTTATAATTTTCTGGTCGGCTCTGGTTTTGGGCAGATAGTCAAAACAAAACAAGCTTCAATATAATTATATTGATTGTTGTTGAATCGTTGAACTAAATCAAAAACTCATAAATACGTGGTTAATTATTTGTTTATACGTCTTGAAATTGAATTTATAATGAATTTAACCTACTGAACTAACCCTTAGATACTTATCAATATACTTAATTATTTATAAGAACAAACTACCCTCAAATACTTATAAATATATTGTTATTGTTATTATTATTATTATTTATTTATTTTCCATAGAAAAAAAGTTTATTATATTCATAGAATGTCTTTATATTGTCCAAGCCTTTATATCCATAGAGAAGGCTGGGACAATATATTTTCCATAAATATATTGTCCCAGCCTTCTCTCCTCCTTTCGCTATTTCGAGTTTTAAAACACCGAAATACTTTGACGCCTTGTCCTCGAAACTCCCGAAGTTCCGATTCCCGATTTCCCGAAGTGACATCCGCTGGCCCCGCAACGGAACCTTTCGCCTTGTCGGGGTTTCGGACTTCGTGGTATCGTGAATCTAGATACAAAACTCTTCTGTCCTCCCGAATCCCCGGTGACCGAAATCCCGGTGGATTCCTTCATCTCCGCCACGTGTCCCAAATGGATCGACGGTCTAGATCAGATCTCGGGACTTTCCCAGATGCGAAGTCAAAAAGTGCTCACCTCTGTGAGTTCTGGTGCCCAGATCTCCTAAATGGACGATTGCGCGACACGCGTCCCTCCTCAAATCAACGGTTGTGATTCTTTAGTTGTTTCGGGACTTGTAATGTCCCGACCTCTCGTCGTCAGTACCTCCGATATCCCAAATGTTGATATCTCGATGCGCCAATGCCTTTCGGGACCTTCGTCTCCTCTGCTCTGTTGTATGAGGGTTTAACTCCCTTGCAACTCTCGACAAATCTGACGGCTGTCGAGTTCTTCGGCTAAGATCTGACGACGGCTGTGCACCTTCGGAACTTCTGTGCTTTCTTCCAGGGCATGGAAGATTTTTTTCCAAATTCTCAAGGGTCTCAACCTTGAGTTCTTCTTCCTGCGAGCTCCATGAATTGAGTTCTCGCCTGCACGTATAAAAGCGTTGTTTCTCCTGAGCTTTATAGACTCTGAACTCCTCCAAAGAGTTCTTCGACCTCTGCGCCCCTTGCAGCTATGGCTCCGTGCGCTAAAAGCACTACTCCTCCTAAGCTTATCCTTCGAATCCTCAATGGATTCTTTGACTCTTGTGCCCCTACAGAGTCTTTTCACACAAAGTGCTATCTCTCTTGTGCTTCTCGAATACTCAGACCCCTAAGGGATTTTATCCTTCTTCCTTCTCCTGTAGATGGGGAATTTGGATGCCCTCCTGGATATCCTTCTGCTTAAGCAACCTATTGTTGAGCCTCTCTGGGTATCCAATAACCCTGTGAATATGCTCAATGCCCACTTAGCAAAGCCTCTTACAGAACTCCTCAGAGCTTTTGCCTTCTTCTGAACTCAACAGAATCCCTCTATGTACTCTGGCACTTACTCCATGCCCACCTGGCAGAGTATCAAGAATCCCATGTGCATCACTATGCATATGCTCAATGCCCACTTGGCAGAGCTCTTGCAAAGCTCCTCAGAGGTTCTGTCTTCTTCTGAACTCAACAAAGTTCATTCTATGTGCTCTGGCACTTACTCAATGCCCTCTTGGCCGAGTGTCAAGAATCCTCAATGATTCTTGCTTCTAATGAACTTACGGTCGAATTCTCCTTCTGTGCACTCCTTGCACTAGCTCAATGCCCACCTGGCAGAGCTTTCTTTCTCCTGAGTTGATGATTTCAGTTTCTGTGCCCACCTGGCACGCCTCTATCTGACTCTACAGAGTTCAGAAATGCACCCTATGTGCATGGCTATCAGAACCCGCAGCGTTCTGTCACACCCTCCTGGTGTGAAGCCTCAAAGACTTCTCAAGCCTAAAACCAAACCCACTCCTGCAAATGCATAAACATAACATACATTCACATCATAATAAGAACACACACAGACATTCATTTAACACCAGAAATATGCAGGAAAAACTATTGTTTATATTAAAATGGCTAATGCCTGTTTACAATGGTGGTCCTGGTCATGGCCTGTAACAAGGTCTTGGCTCCTTCTCTCTATGTTCTCCCACGCATACTCAACTCCTACCAACCACCCACAAAATGAGATACGAAATCTCTTTTACCTGAGGGGGCTCTTCAAGCTCTTCCCTCCAAACCTCAATCACCCTATTCAATTACAATGAATGGTTATCTAGTCCTCAGATCGGATCTAGATCGCAGCCTTACAAAACATTAAAGGCCTTCTTATCTATAGCCTGTGCGCATAGCACGGCCCCACGGCTCAACAGCCTAAACATTAAATTACATTCAAATTCAAAAATGGAAGACAAGGGTTGCGCCTCTCTTCATCTTTGAATGCACGCACTGGCGTGGCTAGCTGGTTGGTTGGCTGACATGGAGAGATGCTCCTGCATCACGATGGTGGTGATGTGTTCTTAGAAGATTACTCAACAACAAAAATCATGGGATGTGGAAGGGTTAAGTTGCTGCTAAAATATGGAAGGATTATAACTCTCCCTAGGGTTCTACACATTCCAAAACTAGCCAGGAGCCTAATATCTGTAAGCAAGTTGGATGATGTAGGAGCAGATATTGTATTTCGAAAGGGCACTTGCAAGATGGTACAAGGAGCAATGGTGTTGATGAGGGGAGTTCGGTGTGGAACTCTATACAAGTTGTTGGGAAGCACTTATACTAATTGGTGTCACAGTTTTGTTGTCCCTGAGAAGACAAATAAAGAAGACAAGACCAATATTGTCCCTAGAAAGAAGACCATGCTATGGCATCAAAGACTGGGGCATATTGGAGAAAAGAGCCTTTGAACACTACACGGTAAAGGTATGGTTGAAGGTATGTCTAATTGCACTATGGATTTTGATTTTTGTGAACATTTCATATATGGAAAACAGAATCGAGTAAGATTTCCATCTGGTGCTACAAGAGCAAAGGGGGTCTTAGAGTTGATACACAGTGATGTGTTTGGACCTATGCATGTTCCATCACTAGGTAAATTTGTGTATTATGTTTCATTCATAGATAATTTTTCAAGGAACAAATGGATTTATTTTCTTAGAAATAAATCTGAGGTATTTGATAAATTTAAAGAGTTTAAGGCTCTATCTGATTTTCTACTAGAGCCTTAAACTCTTTAANGACCTATGCATGTTCCATCACTAGGTAAATTTGTGTATTATGTTTCATTCATAGATAATTTTTCAAGGAACAAATGGATTTATTTTCTTAGAAATAAATCTGAGGTATTTGATAAATTTAAAGAGTTTAAGGCTCTAGTAGAAAATCAGATAGAGAAGAAAATAAAGGTATTGAGGACAGATAATGGTGGAGAATTCTGCGGAAATGAATTCTAAGAATTTTGTAAGAAGTGTGGTATAGCAAGGCATAAGACTACTCCATACACACATCAACAGAATGAAGTTGCAGAAAGGATGAACAAGACAATGATGGAAAAAGAAAGGAGCATGCTCAACGGTGCCGAGTTAGGACAGGAATTCTAGGAAGAGGCAGTGGGTACGACATGTTACATGGTCAATCAATCACCCTCATCAACATTGGATGATAAAACTTCACACGATGTATGGACTCGAAAGAAACCCTCTCTTGAACATCTTAAAGTGTTTGGTTTTGATGCTTATGTACATGTTCCAAAGGAAAATAGGAGTAAGATGGATAAAAAAGATGAAAAGTGTATCTTTATTAGTTATAAAGATGGAGTGAAAGGTTATAAGATTTGAAACCCAGAAACTAAGAAGATTGTTTACAGTCGAGATGTTGTTTTCAGATAGGTAAAAGATGTTTCCAAACAAGAAATCCTACCAAAGCCAGAAGAACCTGAGAAAATAGAGTTTGGTTTGGATGATGCAACATCTAAATCATCTAAAGAAGATGAAGCAGAAGAAGAAGAACCTCATACCCAAGTATTGAGGAGATCAGTGAGAGAAAGAAGGAAACCAGAAAGGTGTATTCCACCTGATTTTCATTCCAATTTTTCTTTATCTATTACTGATGATGATCCCAGAACTGTCAGAGAAGCAGTGAATCTAGAGGATAGTAAACTCTCGAAGAAGGCCATGGTTGAAGAAATGGATTCCTTGGATAAGAATGAGGCATGGGATATAGTTGAATTTCCAACTGGAAGAAAATATTTTGGTAGCAAATGGTTGTTTAAGAAGAAGTTTAATGCAGAAGGAAAAGTGGAGAAATACAAAGCTCAGTTAGTAGAAAAATGTTATTCCCGGGTAGAGGGAATTGACTTTGATGAGATTTTTTCTCATGTTGCTAAGTTAAATTCTATTAGATTTATTTTATCTATTGTTCTTTCTTTTGATCTTGAAGTGAATCAAATGGATGTGAAGACAACATTCCTACATGGGGATCTGGAAGAAGAAATCTACATGAAGTAGTCATAAGTCTTTGTAGTGAAGGGAAAAAAAGATTTGGTCTGTAAGCTAAAGAAGTCACTATATTCTCTGAAGCAATCACCTACGATGTGGTACCAAAAGTTTGACACATACATCCTTGGATTGGGATTTGTAATAAGAAGGGTTGATCACTGTGTATATTCCAAGCAGGTTGGTAATCACTTCATTTATGTAGTGTTGTATGTTGATGACATGTTGTTGGTAGGNACATGGATGTTATCAAGGAGGTGAAATCACAGCTATCCTCCAAATTTGACATGAAGGATCTTGGTGTTGCTAACTTCATTCTTCGAATGGATATTAAAAGAGATCGTGCAAACAGAAAACTCTGGTTGAATCAGAGAAAATATGTTGAGACGATATTGCAGAGGTTTAATATGCATGGAAGTAAACCAATCAAGGTTCCTATTCCTATAGGTGTAAAGTTATATGCAGATCAGTGTCCCAAGACACATGAAGAAGAAGAGGACATGTCCCATGTTCTATATGCCAGTGCAGTTGGTAGTTTGATGTATGCAATGGCATGTACTAGACCGGACGTTGCACATGTAGTGGGAGTTTTGAGCAAGTATATGTCAAAACCAGGGAAGGAGAATTGGACAACAGTAAAGAGGGTCTTCAGGTATTTGCATGGCACTACCAATTATGGATTGTTCTACCAAGGAAGATCAGGATTGGACAAATTGGTGGACATACATGGCTTTGTTGATGCAGACTGGGTTGGAGATCTGGATCGTAGAAGATCTATAAGTGGGTATGTGTTTAACCTATTTGGAGGAGCAATCAGTTGGATTAGAAAAATACAGGTTGTAGTGGCACTCTCAACTACAGAATTTGAATACATGGAAAACACTCATGCAAGAAAGGAAGCAGTATGGTTACAGAGATTGTGTTCAGGTATTGGTTTGGTACAACAAGCAGTGAGATTAGAATGTGACAGTCAGAGTGCAATCTTCTTGGAAAAGAACCCAGCTTATCATTCGAAGAAAAAGCATATTGATGTTTAGTATCACTTTGTTAGAGACATGGTTGAAGAAATGAAGGTGTTGCTCAAAAAGGTTGACACTTTGAAGAATGTTGTAGATTCATTGACAAAGTCTATGAGCACAGAAAATTTCTCCTAGTGTAGAATAACAACGGGCATTGTTGCCCTGGATTGTTGACTATATAATCATGTGGACCCCTAGATGCAAAGAAAAAAACAAGTGGGAGAATGTTGGGTATGTGTTATATTCTTTGCATGTGTGTGTGTGGGCGCGTCAAATTCGAAAACTACATCTTACAATCCCTCTGACAACTATGTTTTTTCTATTTTTAACGGATTTTGCTATTTTTAGCAGTTTTCTAAATTAATATTGGATTAATGGATTAGGGTTTTGGTATCTACGGAATACCTAAAAACATTGTATATATATTGTATGGTGAATGGTGAAATTAATACAATGAAGAGTTGAATGGTTTTCTCCCGGTTAAGGGTTTCCGGTATAAATCTTTGTGTACTATGTATATGAGCCATTGATTAATTTGTGTTTTGCTTAAGAATCTATATGCATTGATTTACTTCACAGGTTTAAAACTTACACAGAGGAGGTGCTTGAGCAGAGAGAGAACAGATTGAGGAGCAAGGTCATCAGGGAGTGCTTAGTTAGATGGAGGGGACTTCCAGTGGAGGATGCCACATGGGAGGGAGAGCATATATTGCAACACCTAGGATTGATGTTGCTTGAGGATAAGCAATCTCGGGAAGGGAGGACTATGATGTCCTATTCCCAAGAGCAGGCCAACAGGGAGTGACTTAGAAGTCTATTTGTTCCCGTAGACTATAGTCAGGCACAAACAGGGAACAAGAGGAGAAATAAGGGTGAATAAGTGGATAAACAA
Source organism: Picea mariana (assembly GCA_032191745.1). Taxonomy (NCBI): domain Eukaryota; kingdom Viridiplantae; phylum Streptophyta; class Pinopsida; order Pinales; family Pinaceae; genus Picea; species Picea mariana. The sequence goes on from JASDQU010306279.1 coordinate 76,309, forward strand.
TGAATTAAGCCAAAAAGCATTGGAAAAGTCACTTAAGCTAAAGTCAACAGAGAAATAGAAGAAAAATGTGTTAAGGGGGAGACTTAATTAATTATTCACTCACCTTAGGAGGAAAAGCGCCTAGCTTAAGTGATGTCAATAGAGAATTAGATTAGGAAAGGTATAAAAGGAGGAATTCGGCCTAATTCTTCATTCTGTTATGATTTGATGTTGAGATCAGTTCCAGAGGAGGAAACCACCACCTAGATTGGTTTCAATGTTGGAAGATGCACCCTATCCTATTGGAGATACCATACAGGTATTTTACCATGTGATTTCAGGAGTATTCAGATCTATTGCAGAGATTGTGCAGTGCATCCAGTGAGGGCGCAAGGGTTAGAGATGGTTTTGTGTAGTTGCACGAAACAAGGATTTATATCGTCAATTCCTTCTGACATAGTTGAGGATCATCCAAGGAGATTATTTTGAGCCACCAGTCATCATATTTTGACGGTGGAATCTACTAGGGCACACCAGACAGCCAGGAAGTGTGAAACTCTTGAGGAGGGACGTTTGGGGTTCCAGGGGGTTTTTCGAATTAGATCAGAGGAAACCCTTCCAACCCAATACAGAGGAGGACAGGGCACACATTTTGAGACATATATTAGTGGATTTTATTGATGGATTCACTAGGGTGCACTCATAGAGCCTAGGAGGTGTGCAACCCCCCAGGGTATGTCATCTGGGGTTCATCCAAAGCTTCAGGGGTCAGATCTTCAGTCCGACAGTTATCATGAGATGCCTAGGGACTAGGGCACTCAGTTTGGGATAGTTTTTAGGTGGATCTATCGAGTATAGCCACCAGAATGATTTATCCAGCGTTTGCAGTTGTTGCCATGAGTTTCTGGAACCTCGTTTTGTCGATCTATCTATGCTTGTGCAGATCTATCCACATCTTTTGTTCGCATGTATTTTGTATTGGTCGCATTGTGTTCATGTGACGATTCATGAGATCTAGTTGATGATTATTTCTCTGCTTTCCACATTTCAGTTGTATTTCCTACTTTTTTCATATAATAAATGTTATTGAGATTGTGTTGGTTAATTACTTCGCATGTTTCATATATATGTCCAAACCTTATTTGTATGAAACACACATGTGAAAATCACCAAGAATGTTAAACAATTAACTAAAAGGCATCCAGAAACCCCCAGAGTATCAAATCCGAGAGTCAAAACACTAGTTTAGCAGTATATATCGAGATCCACCGGTCTAGGGATATTTCACCCTTCACATAATTCTCTCATTTGTCTTTATGTTCTCCAGCTAGACCAAGCATCTCTGCACTTTTCCGGGTAAAAATATTCAAAACACCATTAACTAGAGAAGTTTTCTGAGCCAATAACTTTATAACTTTTGTGTGAAGAGTACTTACTAAATTCACAGACAATTTATAAAAATATTAATCTCCAATCATAGGATCCACAACTAGTCTAATATCCTAGCCATTCCCTTGATTCCAAACAATCCAATCTGTAATGATAGGCAAAGAAGCAGTGAGTGCTCTTTGGCAGTTTGAAATACCTTTCAAATTCTTTCTCCCTTCCCTAAACCAATCCACTACAGATTTATTTTTCAAATACTTCTTAAGAATCACTTCATGCCAAAGACCCAAAACCATTAGACTCCTCCAAAGGCTCTTTGCTGCCAAAGATTTTCCAAACCAAAAGATGTTTTTAATGCCCCATCCTCCTTTCTTTTTTGGTTTAGCAATCATTTTCTAGTTTACCAAATGTATACTTTCTTTTTCTTTTTTACCAGTCCATAAAAAGCTGAACATCCTTCTTTTGATTTTGTTTAAGAGACATGTTGGTATTTTAGCCATAGAAATCTAGAAAATAGGAATGCTTTCTAAGACTGATTTAACAAGAGTAAACTTTCCTCCTAAAGTAAGCCATCTATGACACCAATTTGAAATTATTTTTTCAATTTTTTTTAGCAACCAACTCCAATCAACCAAAGTATAACAATTTGGTTTAAGAAAGAACCCAAATATTTGAAACCTTCATCTTGAGATTTTACCTCAAAGGGAAAAATTTATTTTAAAGTAACAACTCCTCCCTTGCCCATCCTACTTCTAAAATAAGTGACTTATGTGAACTGAAAGACATACCAGTAGCATTGCAAAACAAGTCAAGGGCCTCCTTTAAAACCCATCATTCTAATAAAATGCCTTTCCCAAATAAGATAACATCGTCCACAAAAAGTAAGTTTGTAAGTCTAATTCCATTTACAACCAAGACTCCTTCAATTTTACCTTCTTTAACAAGCTTCAGAAAAATTCTACTAAGTACTTCAACAATAAGTAAAAAGAGCAGTGGTGAACGAGGGAAACCTTGCCTCAATCCTCTAGAACTTCTGAAGAAACTTGAAGGACTACCATTTATTAAGACAGAGAAATTTGCAGAGCTTACACACCCCATAATCCAATCAGTAGCTTTTAGGTTGGGACCAATATGAAGAAACACTAATCTTAGAAACCTCCAATCCATCCTATCATAGGCTTTCATCATGTCTAATTTCAAGACCAAAAATTTTGAGTTTTTTACCTTTATATTATGCAGAGCCTCATATGCCACTCCAATGGCATCTGTGATTTTCCTATTCTACAAGAAGCCAAGTTGTTCCTTATAAATACATGTTGAGAGGAAAGATTTTATTCTAGTAGCAATGATTTTTTTAATTATCTTATAAGTCAAATTACATAGGGAAATGGGTCTAAAGCCTGCAAAGGAATCATGCTTATCACTTTTTGGAATAAGTGCTAGAAAGGTTGCATTGAAAGGTTCAGAAGCCTTCCCTTTCAGTCTAGACTCCTCCACCACATCCAACAAATCAGGATCCAAAATATCAAAGAACTCCAAGAAAAATTCAACAGTCCAGCCATCCGGCCCCGGAATTTTTGAAACAACAAATCCTTTCAGAGTAGTAAACACCTCGGACAACAAAACATGATCTGAAATTCTCTATCCTTCTTCCACAGAAAAAATTCTAGGATAAACTTTAATAACTTCCAATTGATGTATTATAGATAGATTCTCCAAAGCTTTGAAGATATTTCGAAATTATCCCATTGCTTCCTTTTTTAAGTCCTTTTATCTTGAAATTAAAGAGCCATCCAACTTTCTGATATCCCAAATGGCATTAATTTGTTTTCTAAAGTTCGCATAGGCATGGATTTTTTTTGTATTTTTTTCTCCCGAAGCAAGCCAATTTACCTTGCTCTTTTGTCTCCAAGTCTCCTCTTTTCTCTTCAATAGTTCCATTTTCCTTTTTTCTTTAGCCTTATCTTCATCCCTCGTGAAGCCCCTTGGATATTCAGAGTAAAGAAGGTATAAATCCACTTCTAACTGAGTTAGTTCATCCTTAGATATTTGCTTTTTATTTCTCTCCCATCTAATGACCAAGGATTTTAGAAATTTTAACTTTTGTACTAGTGAATCCATTGGAGAAGTGATCTCTAAACCCACTAACATGTTCCAATTAGTTCGCACTAAATTCACAAAATTTGGTTCAGTTAACCAGACCGAATTGAATTTAAATGGATAATTAATCTTTTCTGACTCTTGATCCAATTGAAACACCACAAGCATGTGGTCAGAGATCTTAACATTTACCACCCACGCCCTATATCTATGACCCGACATCGCCAACTTTTAATTTATTAAAAAACGATCCAAACTCTTAACAACAAAATCCGTCTCTCCTCTTCCATTCCTCCAAGTCGGAAGAAATTTAATAGGTTCCACATCTATTAAACCCTTTTACCCCTCGCTAGAGATTTTTGTGCTCTAAGTGCCCTTGGACCTTCTGAAACCTGCAAACTTGTAATTCCAATATTTTCTTTCTCCTTCCCCATTTTTCTCGCACTTCTTGTTTTTATAAGAGAAAACTCATTCTCTAGCCCTCCATAAACAACTCCTTTCAAAATCAAAAGCTCCAAATTCTTCCTACAAAATCCATCTCCCTCAATCATCGCTTCTTTCTTTGTCATTGAACAGGACAACGATGAATTCCCCCCCTCCCCCGAATAGATATGGAGAGGAGTACGACTTAGAACCTCTTTGTAAGATGGGATAAAGGTTGTTAAAGTATCTTCAACCACTTTTTTAACAAAAAAATTATGACTAAAGAATATCATTATGGTTCTCCACAGAACCCGCCTCCTCAGAAGAAGAAAATAATCCATCTACATCCATTAAAAACTTCCCACTTAATCCTTTTGACCATTCTACCAAAACCAAGTCAAGAGGAGGAACCTTTGCCCCTGAGCATTGAACCCCTTCTACTGACCGAAAATCATGCTCTGAGTTTTGTCACGTGGGTTCCTTACAGTCGGAAAGACCGAATGTCTTTAATGGCTCAATTCTCGCCTCTACTTCTAGACTCCCAACAGAAAGAAACACCCCTTTCAGGTCCCTTATAGGACTACCCAAAGACAAACCCTCCTCTAGTAAATCAACAAATGACTCCTTCTCAAACCCCAAACTATCCGACCCCGGTTTATTTTTTTTAACATCTTTACTCAAATTTAAAGAAACAGATAACTCAGGTAGGGGAGGTGACGAACTAGGGCAAAGATTATCCAAACAGACACCCTGAAGAAGCTCTAAATCATTCATAGTAAGGGAAGAAAAGAGTGCAAGGAAAAATCTATTAAGCTTACCAAGAAACGTGTCGGAGTTCACAGCCATGGAGGAAGAGTCCCCCTCTTCAAGTGAGTCAACTTTTTCACCCGAAAATCTTCGCACGGACGAAACCACCTCCTTAACAGCATCGGTCTCAGAGCTTACTGCAAATTGTTTCTTAAAAAATCCAGGACAAGAATTTTTCAAGTGTCCCACTTCCTTGCAGACCAAGCAGCGAAAGGGGATCCCCCAATAATCCATTCTTTGTAGATATAAAGAACCTCGCCAATCAATTTCCAGTTCTATCGGCAGTTCTTGATGTAAATCAAATTCAACCAATATTTTTCCAACCCTTCTATCTTGTCCTGAAAGAATCTTCGAATCCACATGAAGAAATTTTCCTAAGGAGTCACCAATCTCCTTAAAGGCCTCCAAGTTCCAGAAAACCAGAGGGCATCCTGGTAATAACACCCATAAATGACGAAATCTGATATGGTCCTTCTCTAAGTCAAATAGATGTGTCCATCATTTAATCATTAAACTACCAGTGCCATAAAGCCAGACATGTTCTAAAATCCCCTCCACATCAAAATCCACTCTGAATTGAAAGCAAAACCATCCACGGACCAAGACTAGGACTTTTGGGACATAACCCAACAATGGTTTCCAATTTTCCTCAACCCACCAGTTTATGTCTTGCTTCAACATTGCCCAATAACTGAAACGACCAACCAACGCACATAAAGAAAGAGACAACACCTCCTGTAGACCCACATCTCGACCCAACACCATCCTCGACCTCTGTTTCCTAGGATTCCACGGCTTAATCTCCCAGGACCTTTTAGAACCCATAGCCCCTCCAGTGACTTCTCATGTTTTAGTTTTCCTTATTTGTACTTTTCCTACCCTTCACCGGAACTCTGTCCTATAAAGCCGAAACACCAAGTGCACCCCTGGAAATCTCCTCAATTCAAAGGCACTTAGCATCAGTTTTAAACCCTAAATTCGACGACAGCGGAAAAAAATGACTTGACTCCTGTGTATCTTTTGTTAAAGGCGTAACCCTAATCCCTCTTGACGCTTCCACTTCAAACAACTTGTCGATAATCCTGATGATCCTCATGTCCATCGAACAACAATCGATTCCAAAACCTGACAACTAGGGTCTTGAAATCGCCTCGTCCGAAAAATTGGCATTCAAGAAAAGATCTGCCTCGTACTTCACCCCTCTTTTCAACAATAGTTTTGCACGATATTCCTCATCAGTTTTGTAAGGCATTATCCACCGGGTCCAACACTATGTCCAACTCAGCTTCCTCCATAGCAGATTACATAGAGTCGGGTTCCCTCCAAGTCATCCTTTCCGGCAGAGAGCTCCTCCCGATATTACCTGGACCGGATCGGAAAAGTCCCCTCCTCCCACCTGTCAAACACTAAATCCTAAGGAAAAAACCTTGCCAATGGTTATCTGCCTGGTACTTCACCCCTCTTTTCAACAATAGTTTTGCACGATATTCCTCATTGGTTTTGTAAGGCATTATCCACCGGGTCCAACACTCTATCCAACTCAGCTTCCTCCATAGCAGATTACACAAAGTCCGGTTCCCTCCAGGTCATCCTTTCCTGCAGCGAGGTCCTCTTAATATTACCTGGACCGGATCGAAAAAGTCCCCTCCTCCCACCTGTCAAACACTAGATCCTAAGGAAAAAACCTTGCCAATGGTTCCATCGGACCCAGAGCCAAAAGTTTCATCGGAACAACAGCCGGGCTCAAATTCATCAATTTGACATTAGTTTAATCAGCATCACAGGGCCTTTATTTAAACGAGGGAGAACAGATACGGATCAAAAATCCAAATATTTGTTTTGATTCATTGGGAACTTCAGTGTCACACCTTCAAAAGCGTGCAGATTACTCAAACAACCCCCGGCATCTCTGATGTATAGAGATTTGTTCCCTTAACCAGTATTAGATCTTAAAAGGTTGCGTCAAATAGTCCCCGGCTGATAGATAGAGATTCGTGCCTTAACCATTTTCAAGTGTTCGTTCTTATTTTCAATTTGCCAGTATTTATTTCTAGCAGCAGACATTTCTTCCTCTAAACGGAATTTGGATCATCGTAATTGGCAAAAGTAGCCTCAGGATTTCACCCAGCTTCTTCCATCAGACCCTACTGTATGTATCCTTGGCATTTTCATAAACAAGTTGTCCTATGTCTGGCATTCCATCCATTTAAATTCTCTAATCCAACTTGTTTTTCCAACAGTCAAGTCAAGTAGTATTATAAATGCAACGTCTTCTGTGAATATGTTCCTTTATAGCACAGTTACCATGTTATTTATGAATTTTAGTTATTCATTCAGAATCATATTGATAATAAATCATATTAATAATATAGAGACATAGTCATTTTAAAATCAAAACTAAGCCAAACATCAAATTGATGTATGATACTTTCTTGTTTGTGGACAAGAAACCCCTTCCACATAATTATTTGATTGCTTCAACATCTAGACCACCTCAATACAACATATTAAAAACAACATCAACTTCATGGGCGCCTCTGGAAATCACTACAACATATTAAAAATAACAACAGAGAAAAACCAGCATGCGCATAAGAGAAAAATGAAATTTTAGCATGTTGGTTTGAAGATCGTACAGTACAGTAACTTCCTTGGGTTCCTTCCTCAAAGGTTCAATAAGTCCAATCATTGTCAACTGCTTTCACACTTGCCCAATTACTACATCAACATATTCTGAAATAAAATCAGGATTGATGGAGAGGTGGAGGTTTTATATATCCATTTCTTTTACATATTAGTCGAAGTCGAGATCACAATGACCGGTTGATGCAATCACTCCATTCTCTTAGTGTGCAACAAAATAAACATGAGCACAACTATGTGTCCCCCCCTTGTCATCCTGTGGACAACTTACAGACTCAGGCACAATAGTGCTCGATAAAAGGTTATACCTTATAGGTGGTCGAATAGACATTTGAGTATAGCTATGTCTACGAGTGCGATCTAGTCATGTATAAATGGTCTGGTGCAGCTCTTGCCATAACACCCAGGCCTGGGGTTGCTGCTACCAGTGTTGAGGGAAGAATTTATGTGTTCGGAGGGCACACAAATCAAAGTGAGCCTTTGTCAAACCCTAATCGATGCCCTTCACATTGATATTGACACCCTAAGCTCTACTATTTTGGGCAATCAATATTCATGCAAAGCTTTAGAACATAATAGTTTTTATGACATAACACCAAATACATTTATTCTGCAAGAGATGGAGTCCCAATCCCCTCTTTCAAACCCTAATCGATGCCTTTCACATTAATATTGGCACCCTGCTACTACTGCTAAGCTCTACTATTTTGGGCGATAAAATATTCACACAAAGCTTTGAACATAATATTTTTTGACTTGACACACAATGCACATGTTAATCAGTTGTCATAGTGACATAAAATGTTAATCAGTTGCTATAGTGACATGAATTATGAATTTTTAAGGTAAAATATCAACTTAAGAGTTAAATATGTTACTTGTGGGAATTGAAACTTGGTGAAAGGATAACAATCATTCCTTCCATTTATATTTGCTATACCCAATTAATGTATTAGTCATATAAAAATGCAAATAAAAAAATAAAATATTTACATTTAAATATAAAACTATTGTATAAAAGATAAAAAGAAAAATTAGATTTCTACATAAATAGAGATATTATAGAGATGATATTTGAGTAGAAATACTTTTAAAATGTAAATATCAATATTTTAACAATAATCAAAATTGTAATTTTATATATGGATATGTGTATAACTTGTGAGTTGTGAGTTCTAAGAGTTTAGAGAGACAACAACAAGCATCTTAAATGTAAGATTGACAAATCAAGGGTTAAGATGAATTTACATGGACCTTGTTTTTGTGATGAATGGTATTGAATCTTTACATAGATTTTATTTTATTTTTGCAGACCCTTACATTCATGGTCAACATGAAGATAAAGCCTATGTTAGTAACTAGCTTGTTAGAGAAAATTGGAATTCAAATATCATTGATAGCATCCTTTTAAATCCCTCTTGTGAGAGATTTAGGATTGAATTGGCTCTCATACCATGTGAGGTTAACCTTGATATAGAAAAGTATCTATAGGAAAATATATGATTACGTGTAATATTTTGTGAGTCATTTCTACTATAATGGGACATAACCTATCACGAACCACCTAAGAGTCTTTTCAGGAATTTTCTGTTTTGTCATCTACAATCATACAGCACTGCATTGCCTCGACCGCAGTGGCTTGACCAAACTATGTCTACTACAACCAAATTATGCCTCTTCACTTAAATTCATCCCATAGGTTCGCTTTAAGCTACAATAGTTAGGTGCATCAAGTCCTGCTCAACTTAGATTATCCAATAATGATAGTAGGCACGCATCCAACTACATCCTTAAAACATCTTGCAACAATACTTAGACAATTTCACAATTTAGCTAACAAGCATGCATGTAACAACAACATTTAGTATACATAAGACAACTATAGAACACAGATATGGATGGGCACCAAGACAAATGCCTTAACTCTTTGTTATATAAATAATGTTACATTACAACAAAGGAATGTGGTGAATCTACATGTGGCTCATTTACAGACTACCATTACTATAGCATGCATCTAGTCAATTGTCCATCAAACAACCGAAGTATTTGCAAGCCTTCCTCTTGTAGTTCTTGTCTCCATCTTGGTCACTTAAATAAGGAAAGTCGACAATGCCAAACCCTTGAACAAGACAATCATATACCTCCTTCACGACTCTTAGCAACTCTTCCTTATGTTGATGACTTAGCTCAATGAGGTGTCCACTTACTTATACATGCCTTGTCGTGCACTTATCAGCTCGTGTCATATGAAGTGGAACCATGTTCACCTCAAGTCGACATTTGTTGAATTGTTCCATCTTGCGTCAGGTCCATGTCAAAGTTGTCTCGAGTCCACCTAGTCATCTCATCCACTTAGGTCATTCAACGCCCAAGTCATCTAGTCTGCAAGGTTATCTAGATCCCACCGAGGTCACCCCATTTTTCTATATGTCCGCACACAAGTGTTCCCTGAGTTCTCCCAAGTGGGACGACACATCTGATCGCATCTTATTCATATGAAGGAAAATTCCACATCATGGGGACAAGTCACTCCTTGAGTTCACATGTATGGATCATGTGCACAAGGAAACCCAAGTTCCGTATATAGGAAAAAAGGATGTGTCACCACTTTTTTCATCCATTTGGGTAGGCATGTCTAGCATCCTATCTATTTTCAAAGTCCTTACCTAGCTCGGTAGCCTACCTACTTCCATCCACACGAAAAGATATAAAATCCTCCGACACTAAACTTATTTCCATCCCAATAATGTCCGAAAAATACATGACTAAGTGTCCTAAGGTGTCATTTCTCGAAGTCACAAACCTTGTCTTCATATTGTCATAGTGCGTCTTTTCTTTCCCAACTATTTTCCTCTTCGATTCTATCCTTCCAATGGAAAAAGTACTCATTTCTTCATTTTCTTTTGAAGAATGAGGTCATGTGTGCAAGTATCTCCTCTGACTCAAATAGTAGTATGTCTATAATCAATGTAAGAGCTCAAGATGGTGCAACCCTACTAGGATCATCTTCATCAATCCTAAAAGAATTCAATTGACTTATATGGAAAACCAAATGGTGATTCCTGATGTAGGCTAGCAAATTTAATATATAGGTGAAATTTCCAATATTTTCAGTGACTTTGAATGGACCTTCAAACCTCTGCACTAAGGCACCAACCATGCCACTACATAGCTTGAAATATTATCTACCCAACTTGAGCAAGAGCAAGTTGCCCACTTTGAACTTTGTGTCCCACCTATCCTGGTCCACCCAACACTTCATCTGTTCCACTGCATTTGTCAACTAAACATGGGATATCTCCAATCTATCCTACAATTCTTTCATGAACCCCAAGGTTGATGGGTTGTGCCAATAATGGCCTTGCAAAACCGTATGTCGAATCAAAGGTTGTTTACCATTTTCCAACTCAAATATACTATAGCATGTCCATGAGTTATTCTACATGCTGTAGCTAAATTGGGTGGTGTCCAATAACTTAGGCTACTTCATTTGGTCCACCCATACCAGGTGCCTCAAATAATCCTCCAAGACACAATTGATGCACTCGTTCTTCCCATTAGTCTATGGATGGTAGCTCAAACTCATTAATAAATTGGTTCCAATGAGCTTGAACAACTCAGCCCAAAATTGTCCCATGAACCTTATGTCCATGTCTGACACAATACTCAATGGCAAATCCAATTACTTCACAACATTCTTACAAAACATCTCTATAACTTCCTTCACAGCATAAGGCACCTTCATTAACATGGATATGGAATACTTGGAAAAATGGTCAACCGCAACCATGATCCCATTATACCGCTACATGACCAGAAGCTAAGTGATGAAGTCCATCAAGACACTCAACCAAGGTCTCTCTAGAACCAGAAAAGGATGATATGGACTAACTTGCATATTGGTGTCTACCTTGTCTTGTTGGCACACAAGAAAATTTTGATCGTATCCCTCCATGTCTCACCTCATACGCTCCCAATATTAACCTCATTCCAACAATGCCAACATTCTTCATTGTCCTCATTGGTCATCCCAAGGGTACCTTTCAAATGTTAGATGACTTAGGCACATATATGATCTCACCAAAATACAATAAAATATTGTCCATGTTTAAAGGTATAAGATCCATGTGCAATACCTCCTTAATCTACTCTTGCAAATCTGTCAAGACCTATAACGTATCTAGGGAGGATAATATGGGGTACCCAGGGAGCTACCCAAGGGGATAATGAATGTAATGTGACCATAATAATGGAATAGATCCACTATGTAATTAAAAGGAAATAATATAATAATAAAGGGTAGTTGACATAGACCCCTAGGTATAAGTTAATAAGAAATTATAAATACACATCAGTATCATTATATTCATGTTTTAAACAATCGATTTCACATTTTTTAATGTTTAGTAGGGATCGATAGTGAAGGAATAGAATGTCATCCTAAGAAGATTAAAATTATGAAGGATGTAAATGATGATGTCTTGGTCCTCATTTTATCTAGAGTGGTGCTAGAAGTTAGCAAGAGGGGAAAATTATTTCACAGAACTTTGAGGGATTATTTCAGAGTTATAGTGGTAGCACTTAGAGCCAAACTAATTGTTGATTCCTCCAAACATAATAATAATAATAATAATAATAATACAAGTTATTAATTTAAAATAATATTTTTTATTAATTTAAAATTTAATAACAAAATCATTTAAACTTTTAATCCTTATTATTAAATTATTATAAATTAAACATATAAATATAAATAATGTTTAAAAACCAATAAAAATATTACAAATTTGTAGTAGTAATAATAAAAAAAAAATATTACATGTTTATAATAATAATTTAATAATAAAATAAAAATATTATAAATTTATAATAATAATAATAATAATAATATATGATTTAAAAAATAATTAAAAAATTACAAATTTATAATAATAAAATATTATAGAGGGTTCATCAATATAATACTAGATAAAATAATAAAAAGTTTTAAAAAATTTAAGTTTTTAATTTTATTAACTCTACAATGGTGGGTAAAATGATTATTTTCGATTGATTAAATGGTGGGTAAAATAATAATTTCCATTGATTAAATTGTATATTTCAATGCATAAATAAATTTGATACCCTAAAAAAAATTTTAAAAACACTAGAAAAACTGCTTCTAAATTTCTAGCTTTATTTTAGATAAAATTGATACATAGTTAAAACGTTAAACTACGCCATAACAATATCATAATAGATGAAATTACTATCGACGCGACTACAACGCAAATTGCTTCTTTAATCTGGTTTTCATTTAATGTGCATGCACATAAACTTAGTAAAATCCCTACACCCAAACTGATACCCAGTTCAGGCGACAAGTCATCAAAAAGATGAGGTCCAAATTCAAAGTATGTCAATATATATCTAATGCCCCTTATCTACACCTGAGAATCTTCTGTCCAATCTTTGATCTTTGATTGGTATCTCAGTTCCCAGTTGCACAAATTTCCAGTTAGAAAATCACAATGTGGAATAAATGTCATCAATTATTTGAGAGTATATGCAGAGAGGTTCAATATCATAAAGCGGCCCTCCTCTTTTTTGGATGGTTTGGATGATCTCCAATCCAATTTGCGAAATTTTGAAGTGAACGAACTCCTCAAATTTCACCGCGCACTTGTATATTTCACGGCGCTTTTACCATACAGACTGGTCTATAAGAACTATTATGCTTGATTAATATTATATTTTCAATAAAAAGGGATGATTATTATCAGTTATGATTTTCTGGTCAGCTCTGGTTTTGGGCAGAGAGTCAAATACATACAAAATAAGCTTTATTATATTGGTTGTTGTTGAATCGTTCAACTAAGCGTTATAAGTGAATCAAAAACTCATAAATACGTGGTTAATTATTTGTTTATACGTCTTGAAATTGATTTTATAATGAATTTAACCGACTGAACTAACCCTTAAATACTTATCAAAATACTTAATTATTTATAAGAACAAACTACCCTCAAATACTTATACATATACTTATGTTGTAGTTAAACTTTTTGTGATAATCTATAGAGTGGAAAATGAGTCTTTTCATACCTTCCAAGTATTAAACAAACATCCATAAATTTTGCATAATGTTGTTATATATACGAATCTTAAAAGCCACGTCCGTTAACAACCAGCCACCTCTTTAAAGTCGCTATGATCACACACGCTAAATAAAAATTATCATTTAAGAAAATCTTATAGTCATAATGTGTTTAAAATTTGATTTAAATAAAATTAACTCAAAATATTTTAAAATTGGATGAAATTAGAATTATGTATCACAAACTTTTTTTTAAATGTAAAATTTGAGGAAAGGTTAAAGGTTTGCACCTCTGTATAATATGATACCTCTTCACTCTATGTTGATTATTATTATTATTATTATTATTTCTATACAAAAAAAACTTCTTATATTCATGGAATATACATGTTCTAGACTTACAAAACTGCCTTAGAAGACTTACTTTCTAATTGTTTCAAAAAGATCTTGCATCCCTCTTACTATTATATATTCTTACAAAATATTATGTGTTATCTTTGATATCCCTGCATCATTTTCAAGTCGTATACATAAAAGAGTTACAGCCGGAATTCCATTGCTCTTGTTTCAGTGCCTTCAAAATACTCATAGTACCCGAAGGCCCCTCTTTGCTGTTGTAAATCTTCTTTTGAGAGTTCATCTGCTTTTACATTAAGTTCTCTCAATATATGTTGAAAAGACAGCCAATCAAAGGATTGAAAAGAAAGTCTTATGTCTCTCAAAATATTGGCCAAAGTGATGTTCTGAATAGAGATTTTTCCTTTAGCCCAATCAATCACCAACTTAGAATCTCCCATGACCTGAAGCTTCCTGATATCATTTTCTTTTGTTGTCTCTAGAAGGGTCCACAACGCTATGAGTTTTGTTTTATTATTGGATCCTCCTCCTGGAGCATACATGATGTAAATATAATGGTTCTGATTTAAGAATAACACAACTCCTACGCCAATGGAAAGTGGGTTTCCTTGGTTGGCACTATTGAAATAACCCCACGAAACAGAGTAATCCAAAACAGGGAAAGAGGGTACCCTCTGCTTTAGATTTTTTGGTCCTCTTTGGACTTCGTTGCATGTGCTAGGGTTATAGTTGTAATCGCTTCTAGCGACATCCATTTATCTTTATGTCGAGTTGTGTGCCCACCATAAATTTACAACCAAGATGCATGGTAGTCTTGCATACAACTTTAGTGACCTGTCCTGAATCCACAGTTTATAGCATTCCTCAAGGTTAAGATTATTCCAATCTGCACCTACTTTAAACTTTTCTTTTATCATCATGGAAAACTGACCTACATAAGGGAACGATACAAAAAGGTGAGAAGAAGATTCAGAGTTTAGTTTGCAAAGTACATAGCAATTTGGACCGTGCAAGTTCCTTTTTTCCAAATTACACCAACTCAGAAGTTTGTTGGTTAAGGCCAGCCACATAAGAAGTTTACAGCATAGTGGGGCCTTGGATTTACATAAAACCTTCCACCAGCATTGTGGTTGGGCAGATTGTCTTTCCTCCTACCATGCTATGTACCCCAGATTGGTTGTGAAGGATTTGTCCTTTGGGTTACGGGACCAACATAAAATGTACTTATTATCTTGGGAAAGATTGATAAAATTTTCGCATAACCAAGATACATAGAAGTTCCATTCAATGTGAAGGGACAAAGGGAGGCCTAAGTTTGTTGCATCTTTCCATATTGTTCGCCCTTGAGGCTGACGGAAACTAGTGCAAGCATCATGAAGAAAGTGAAATGTATTGCTCCTTAAGTAAAGGATGAGGGGGGGGAGAGTGAAATTATTTCTAGCTCCCATCCAATGCTCTTCTCCCACTATGACATTTTTCCCGTCACTTATTTTCGATACCAACCATTCTCCTACCAAAGGGAATGCTTCAACCATGTTATCCCTTATCCTATGGATAACTAAGGAGATTATGTCTCGAGGCCCACAAGTCCTAGACATGGAGTACCAAGAGCCATATGACTTGAGTTTGGCCCTAGAGGGCCCATATTTTATTTAGTGTGTCCTATCTATCAAAAGCAATAGCATCCATCCTATTAGCGTCGTCATTTCCCTTTTTTAGTTAGAAAAGATCTTAGTTGGGTTTACATCCATGTGTCAAAGAATGTAAGGTCAAGTACCGGACAACATAGAGGTCAAAGTCAAGCAAATGGTCATTTGGCCCTTGGAATCGGGAAGAGATGTCAAAGTCCAAACATGTGTAAAAGTATGAGTTTGTTCCAAAAGAATCTGTTCCTGTCATAAGGGAAGTTATTACGTGCTTCAGGTCGAGGAAATTTGCTTAACAGAAGTTGTGTCGACAAGTGTAATGACCATCATCAACTCATTATGAAGGCTGGAAGAATGACAATCATGGCATCCATATCATGTATGCCATGCAGCCTTTATCAATTGTACCTTACACACCCTGAAACATACTCGTCACGTGGATGTGCCACAGAAGATCTTCAGTTCATTTAAAAACATCCATTCGCCATGAATTCAATGTTCCCTGGCACAATTCCACCTCTCGCCCACTCTATTA
Organism: Picea mariana; assembly: GCA_032191745.1. NCBI lineage: Eukaryota > Viridiplantae > Streptophyta > Pinopsida > Pinales > Pinaceae > Picea > Picea mariana. Next base: position 92,264 of record JASDQU010306279.1, read on the forward strand.
TAAATTTTGGATGTTCTACATGCATTCTACTCACCCGCCAAACTTATGCATTGTTTGTAGTTCTTTCTCACAATCCCAGGTTGATCAAGTTTCCTACCTTGATCCCGTGCCAACTCCATTACACATAGGACAAATAAGCGTTGCACTATGGCAACCCCCCAAAACATAAGGAAGGGCACACGAAGTGGCAGAAGCGCTAGGCCCGAGCCCCAAAGAGACTAGGATTCGTTCTTTCTCATAGCAAGCACCCCCAAGGATCCAAAGGGAGGTTTCCCTCTACGCTTGGAAAGGGAAATATCACACCACGCGAAGGTTGTGTTGGAAGAGGTTGCGCAAAAATAAGGAACGCTGGAAGCCCTGTCCCCCCAACAAAAAATGCCCTGGAGAAGGGGCAGGCCAAAGAAGAACAAGAAAGCTGGGGAAACTCTAGTCCCAAGCAAACCACGTGCAAGGTCAACTGTCGAAGAATCAATTATGTGTTCCATTCAAATGGAACCGGCTGAGGGTACAAGCTGAGAAAGCTGGAGTAGAGTGAGAAGGACAAATATCGAAGGCGCAAATGTTCAAGAATCGTCCCAATAGCTGAAACAAGCACAACTCATTATCGTCGAGCTTTACTAGGAAAATAGGGAACTAAGACAACAATTGGCAGCAATGACCCTTGAAGTGTCAACATCGCAAGGCCACGAAGGAAACATGGAATGGCTCAAGATATAGCTTAGAGAGGCGCAAGATACAATCGTACAGCTGCGCGAAACACAAAGGTTGTCAGAAGAAAAGAACGCGAAGTAGTTCAAGGAATGTGAAGTGATCGAGGAGAAAGTTTGTGCATCTCTCACCAGTGCACACAGGAAACATGATTAACTAAGTTCATTCTCGTACCCTCAAACAGAGCACAGATATTGACAGTTTTGAAGGAGGCATCACCTTTAGACATTTTTGTCTTTTTGGTAACGGCCACGACAGTCAGTAGCCACTCGCCACGAACGCACACCGACAAATGAGCGTGTGGCAGAAATCAAGGTCGTTACAGCCGGTGGCAGGAGTCTGACAGAATAATTTATCGTTCAAATATCTTGTCGAAGGAATGCCTTGACACATCACTCTCCCCATGATGAGACCTTGATGATAATCGAATCCCTGGCACGATACAAGCAGTCATGATGTGACCAGATGTAGTTGTTTTCTATTTTTCGAAAGGCGTCATGCAAAGAGTCATTTAGCGTAGAACAATAAGTTTCTTAAATTCTAGAGATAGTATCTATAAAGTAGGGTATCCCAAGCGGTGCCCTCGCCTATATATTTGATCTTTTCAATGTAATCCAGGTTGGTTGGCAAACTAGTGTAGACAATGACTATTGAATGTAGTTTGAGCTCGATCAAAATTTGGAAATGAAGGAGAATGCACATGCCGATACAACAACCATGGATGGATATTATACACCATGTTGTTTTTGGTGGTATGTGGCACATCACGTGGATCCTCATGGTTGAGGATAAATGAATTTTTGAACATGACAAAGTGAATTGAAGAAGGAAGTACATGTAGGCCCTGAAGATAATTAAAGAAAAGAATTACAAAATAAGAAAGTGGCAGGCCGACCCTAATGTTAAAAGGAAGTGACATAAATGGTATAAATACATATCATTATACATTTATTTGAAACACAATTCGAATTTCAGAGGAAATCAAAAGTAAAGAAGGACGGATTTCAAGGGAGGATGAAGTCNATGTGTTCTAAGGTATGTTATTTACATGTCATCTTACCATTTTCGCTATAACGTTTTTTCTAGAATGATTCAGATGGTTAAATTTCTATGGTATTAAGAATACATATCAAGGTACATGTGGTAAAAAATTTATCACTTTGTGTGCTATAATTTTGGAGATACACTCTATGGAAGATAGAGTTTTTTACTAGTCCTCAAGCTAGTCAATAAACAAGTGTTCCGGGTAAAACAATCATAACTTCTTCACAGATAATCCAAATGAAGTAGGACCAATTTCATTGGAAATAGTATGGAATTTAGTTTCTTGTGTGGGAGCTTCAGAATCTGATGTTAAATATTGAGCATGGGGCATTCTGTACAATTTCGCTCTCCTTAATAAACCAAAATTGAACAAGGTCTACCATTCTCTCTATAACTTATTTTTGGGGAGGATTCAAGGAGTGAAAATTGGATAAGTTTCAGAGAATACATTGAGTAATATTATCTATAGGATCATAGTATTCCAAGAATTGAATAATTGCAGAAATTGAAGAAGTCTCAGGAAGCATTATCAGGTTCTATGTGATGGTTGGTTGATGGTTATGATTTAATGTAAAGTTTTATTATCTCTCATGTATTATTGGGTGGAAGGAAGGGGAAAGGATGGAGAGTTCAACCCTCCCTTAATATTGGAGGATTATATCTTCCTCTTGGATTTTTATCCCTCCATTTACATTTGGAAGTCATTACTTCCCTTAAACAATAACTATTGATTATTTATCATATATTGTGCATGGTGTATTGTGGTGCATTGGTGTAACTCTTATACTATTATTCATTGTTAATTGGATATAATTGAATGGTTAAGTATAAGTTGAAAAAGTTTTTAAATTGTACTTGATATTGATTCACCCCCCTCTCAATATCAACAATTGGTATCAGAGCAGGTTGCATTCAAAACAATTTAATCACTGGAAGGAAAATCTTGAGCAGAGATGGATGACCATGAGCACATTTCAAATGGGATTCAAAGATTTGATGGAAGAAATTATGCATACTGGAGTGATAGAGTAAAAATTTACCTAACATCTTTGGGAGTAGACATTTCATACTCAGTTGTAAATGGCTATGTAATCCCAAATAATGCTCCAACCGATCCAAATGAGAAGAATATTATGAGTTGTAATTCAAAAGCTAGACATGTTATTCTAAGAGAATTGGCACAAACCATTGCTATAAAAGTGATGGGATGCAACACTGATAAAGAGGTATGGGACAAACTCAAGAGTATCTACGAAGGTGATCCAAAAGTTAAGTAGGTCAAGCTTCAACGACATAGAGGAGAATTTGAAAATTTGAAGATGAATGAAAAGGAAGATATTGCAACATATTTTCTTAGAGTTGATGAAGTTGTTAATGCTATCATAGGATTAGGTGAAGAGCTCGATGAATCCTTGGTTGTACAAAAAGTGTTGAGATCACTTCTCTTGAGGTATGATGCTAAGATCTCCACCATTGAAGAAACTAGGGATTTGAAAAAAATGACAATGGATGAATTACATGGGTCTTTTATAGAATATGAATGAGAACAGGTACAAAAAGTGACCAGCCAAACAATAAAGCAGCCTTTAAATCCATAAAGAAGACAAAGACAAGGATAATGACCTTGATGAAGAAATAGCAAATTTCATAAGAAGGTTCCAGAAGGGAAGTGGAAGATACAAAGGTAAGTCCTCTCAAATTCTTTAACTATGGTAGAATAGGACATATTGTTGAAAACTACTACTATGAAAAGAGAAGTCTCAACACTAAAAAGAGCTTCTACTCCAAGGATGATGACATCTTCTCAGATGAGAGTGATGAAGAAGATAATGATGGAGGACAAGTCCTCTTTATAAACCAAGAAACCCAGGATGATGATCACAAGAATTTTAAATAAGAAGAAATAATTTATGAAGAAGATTCATATGAAGAAACCAACCTTGATCCCTTTTGGGGATACAAAGACAATGCAGAGAGTGAAGAAGATGAGAATCTTGAAAAGTTGAAGCATGTTGAAACTGAAAATAGCAAGCTTAGAAACATAAACATAATACTAAAAGGTGAATTGAGTAGTTTTTAATAAGAGAATTACAATATTGAAAAGACCATTGATAGCTTGAAGGAACAATTAGAAGATTATGAGAAACTAAAATCAGAATTGGATCACACAAAAGGGGAGCTACTATTGACAATAGAAAAGTTGAAGAAGTTCGAAAAAAGCACTGAAAAAATTAGATGAGATCCTTAGCAATCAAAGATCTCCAAATGACAAGACAGGACTAGGATATAATGATAGTTTGAAGACAACAAAAAAAGAGAAGGAAGATGAAAATGATGAAACCAACACTCCAGAACAAGTTGAACAACAAGATAGAAGACTATAAGAAT
>JASDQU010306280.1:0-12284 GCA_032191745.1 Picea mariana
TTGTAACAGAGCGCTGCTCGATTGGAGGTTGCCCCCTCGAAGAGGCCTGTGAACATTGCTATCTGAATCAAGTGCTATTTCTGTTGCTATTTCGTATATCATTTCTGTGTATTGTGAAGATTATGCTGGATATTATACTGTTATTCTGTTATTTCTAGCATTTCGTTTCTGTTCTTCATATTTTATATATCTGGTATCTTGCAGTTGACTTCATGGATCTTTGGACAACATGTTTTATTTTGGATATATGAGTATTATTTTTTTGAAATAATTTCGAATTTCATGCGCTGAAATTGCCTAAAGTAAATATGTGGATGGGAGACACAAGGAGATGTGTTTGCTTAACTAATGGTTATGTCATGATTGTTATGATTGTTATGAACTAAAGGGATTCATAAGGGATCCCACCTACTATTTATTATTTATTTATGACCCTTATTATAATTATTATTTTCTCCCCTAACTAAAGTTAGTTGATCTTTTTAATTAACTTAACTAATGAGTTGATGTAACTACTTCAACCAATTCCAACTTGTTAAAAGAAAAAGGAAAGGGAGGAACAAAGGGAGGAGAGAATCAGAAGCATGCTAAGGTTTTCTCTTTGAGTTTATGTTGAGATAGTTCAGTTTTAATTCATTCATATATTCATCATATCATAATTCTCTTTTGTGATAGTAGGGTCTTATTGTAGACAACAATATTAAGGGTTGAATTAAATCATTCAAACACTTGTTTTTCAAAGGTGTTGATCTATCTTTGATAGTCTGTGTAGACTTGTATGTTTAAGAATTAATTTTCATGACTGATAAAGGCTATTGTGTAGAGTCGAGTGGGAAGCAATCTGTGGAAAGATGATCCAAATTTTAGAGTTCAGTTTTGGTTTTCTGTCGGAGGTCCTTTTGTATGTTCCATTGGGGATGTCTAAGTTTGAATTTGGTCCAAGATTTTTGTATGAGATTTTGTAAAGAAAATGACTCTTTGGTGAATTGGAATGAAATAAAGGATTTCTTTATGTCTCAACTGTCTTGATTATCATCTTGGTGTCTTTACTTCTGTTCTTACATTTATTTCAGCAACTGTTATGTTCATAAAATTACATAAAAAGTAAATTTTCAGCAAGCTTTTTGTTGATAAAAGATTAGCCTAAGCACTCGTAATTAATACTTCTGTGTTAGGATGTTGTTTTTGTTGGCTATAAACATAGAGTGATATTCCCGTCTACTTTTATTTAACCAAGTAAAGTCTAAAAATGCTTGAGTAAGATCAATTCATATCTTTTCCTCAACATTGGTGAAATAAATACCTACAGAAATCTCTAGAATTGTCTATCAACATACTTCAAAATTATTTACATATATACATTCAAAAATTCAGAAAAACATTCAAGAACAAGGGGGAACTTCCCCATCTACTAAAGCCAATGCCTTTTCAGTTGACATGACCTATATAAAATCTTCTTTGGAAATGGGTCTATGATAAATTTTGAGTTGGTGCCCATTTACTACGAAGGAGACTTGTCCATCGTCAATTGTTTTTATTTTCACAACCCCATTGTCATACACAGTGACTACCTCGTAAGGAACTAACCATCGAGTGGTAAGTTTGCCTTTGAAAGTTTTAAATTGGGAGTCAAACAAAAAATCCCAATCACCAGGTTGAAAGTGTTTCTTCTTAATAAACTTGTCATGCCACTTGCTCCTCTGGTTTTGGACTAATATTGTTCATTGGATAGCATCTTTCTCGATCTCATCCAACTCGTTTAATTGTAGGGATTGTTGTTTCTGAGCCTCATCTAAGTTTAATATCAATTATGTGGAAATACGTAAGGTCTTTACTTGGAATTCTATTGGTATAAGTACTTGTTTCCCATACACTAGCTCATAAGGGGTATGCCCAGTGGTGTTTCTCCAGGTGGTCTGATATACCCACAAGGCCTCTGGAAGCCTATCATCCCAATCTTGATGATGCAATTGCACAGTATTGGTTAAGAGAGCTTCCAGAACTTTGTTTGTGGACTCTACCTGACCATTAGCTTGTGGGTGATATGGAGAAGACTTGCAGTGGTTGATCCCATATTTCTCTGTCAGTTCTCTCATTAGCTTAGAAGTGAATTGAGTGCCTTGGTCTGTAAAAATTTCACGAGGAACACCAAAGTGGGTAAATATGTCTTCATAAACAAATTCGACAACAGATTTTTCAGTAGCCTTGAATAGGGATTTTTCCTCTACCCATTTGGTGACATAATTTGTACAAACCAAAATATAGTTTTTCTTATGAGACATGGGTGAAACTGGTCCTACAAAGTCAAGGGCCCATTTCTCAAAAGGTTTTATCATAACTTGGGAATGCAAGGGAATTTATTTAGTTGATCTGGGTCTTCCTATACTTTGACAACTATCACAACTCCTCACATACTTGGAAGCATCCTTAAAAATTCTAGGCCAATAGTAATCTGAATGTAACATCTTATATGTTGTACGTTTGTCATAAAAATGGACACCACATGGTCCATCATGACAACTTTGTAGGATTTCGGGTATCTCATCTTCTTGGACACATCTACGAATAATCAAGTCTGGACCAGTACGAAAAAGGTCATGGCCAAGCCAAGAGTAGTTGGCACTTTGCGTGATAATTCTACGCTTTTCATGAGGTGACAAATGAGATGGTAACTTCCTGGTAGCCAAATAGTTTTCCATATCTGCAAACCATGGGGTATTTACAGAAAGGGAAAAGAAGTGCTTATCTAGGAAACTATTATTGATAGGAACATCATCATCCTCATGTTTTATGCATGAAATAAAATCAGCTACCAAATTCTCCTTTCTAGGTCGGTCAAGGACAGTGATATTAAACTCTTGCAATAGTAGGATCCACCTAGTCACTCGACCATTAGTAATGGGTTTATTCATAATAAATCTAATGGCAGAGTGATTTTTATGTACAAATACTTCGTAACCTATGATGTAGTGGAAAAACTTATTAATAGCATGAACTACTGCCAAGAATTCCTTTTCGGTAATTGTATAGTTTAACTCGTTAGGGGACAAGTTCTTGCTCACAAAATAAATGGCATAGGACTAATGGTCTTCTTTCTACCCTAATACTCCTCCTATTGCAATATCAGAGGAATCAATGGATATGTTAAATGGAAGAGCCCAATTTCCCCCCCTAAGAACTGGTGCCATAGACAACTTATCTTTCAGAGTTTCAAAGGCAGTTTGACACTGCTCAGTCCAAATAAAATCAACATCCTTTATTAACAATCCAAACATGGCTGCATCAATCTTTGTGAAATTTTCAACAAATCACCAGTAGTATCTGACATGTTCAAGAAAGCTTCTCACCTCTTTTTGAGTCTTGGGGGGTCGATGTCTGACAATGAACTCAATCTTAGTAGGATCAACTTCAATCCCTTCAGATGAAATGTGATGCCCGAGAACCACTTCCTTCAGTCAATGACATTTTACATTTTTCATGACTTAAGGATAGGTTCATTTCTTGGCATTTGATAATGACTTTTTCTAAATTATCTAAGGCTTCCTGGTAAGTATTTCCATATATTGTAAAGTCATCCATGTATACCTCCACACAATCATGAATATGATACACAAATATCCCTAGTACTGCTCGTTGAAATGTGGTAGGAGCATTACACAATCCAAATGATAAGACCCTATAGGCATAGGTGCCCCAAGGACAAGTGAAGGAAGTCTTGTCCTGATCCTTGGGTGCTATGAGAATTTGATTATACCCACTATATCCATCTAAAAAGGAGAAGTATTTATTTCCTGACAGGGTGTTCAAGACTTGGTCAATGAAAGGAAGAGGAAAATAATACTTCAGAGTGGCCTTGTTAAGATCCCAAAAATTGACACAAATTCTCCATTTCCGGGTTACTTTCTTTGGAAATAATACAAGTGGGGATACCCATTTACTATCGGAGATGGGATAAATAAATCTAACATGCAATAATTTTTGTATCTCCTCTTTTACTATATCTTTGAGTGTTGGGTTCATCCTTCTATGGGGTTTCCTAATAGGTGTTACTTCCCCTTGGGTATATATGTGATGAATGCATGTGTTAGGGTGTATACCCTTAATTTTAGTGTATTCCCAGGTGAATTCCCCTGATTGTTCTTTAAGGAAACTTACTAACTTTTTTTGTTGGTCTACATCTAGTCTAGAATTTATATGTAGAAATTTCCCTGGACCAATATCGTAGGGCATGTGTAAGATGTGGTAGAATCGTCTATCTTGAAGATGAAGGACATCAAAGACAAAATAGATGGGTCCAACTGTTCCTAAAATTCTTCCCCAAACATGTACTCAAATTGAGAAAAATATTGTGGAAAATCAACACACGTGATAGAAGAAATAAACTGGTTTAGCACATTTTTTGTTATGTTCTTCTGAAGTGCCCAGGAATTATCACTTGGAAACACAGGCTCTTCCCATTCCTCATTCTCGAATGGAAATTCAAGCCACCATATATTCTCCATGATAGGTTGAGCTGGTAGATATATGGTGAGCTTCTACGTAGAAAGTCCATTTGAGATGGTCATTTCTCCCTCTCTACAACCAATAAATGCATTGGATGTGGTTAACCAAGGTCTTCCCAAAATAACGAGGTGCCCTTTGGTAGGGTCCTTTGAGTGGATCACAAGAAAGTATATTGGGTATTCCCATGAGGCTATAGGTACTATGAAATTATCTAAGATTCCTTCAGGGATAACCTTTGTCTTATCTGCTAATTCCCAAATAGTTGGGGTAGGTCTAAGAAAAGGTTTTAGATGTAATTCCTCCAAGGTAGTAACAATCATAACATTGATGGAATCCCCTAGGTCTATGAGATTGTTTCCGATGGAAACCTCATTAATGGTTATGGTCACTACAGGGTTCCCTAGGTTCCCATATTTTACGACCTTAGGATGTTCTGATATGTACTCAGAAAGTTCTCCTATCAAATGTACTGTTGGGGGATCCTTCTTCTTCCTTCTTGGATTCTTAATACACAATTCTTTGACAAACTTACTATAGATTGGAATATCCTCAATGTATTGTAACAAGGTAATTTTGACATAGATATTCTTCAATTCATTCAATATGTTAAATTCTGGTTGGGTGGTAGGTTTCTCGATCACTAATATTTCTGGATAAGGAGGGGCCTTTGTAATTTGTGAAGGTTCATTTTGGGGAAGCTTGGGTTCTTGTTTCTTAGGAATGATAACATATTCCCACCTAGTGTTATCCATGGGTTGTTTGGGGTATCCTCTTCTTCTTATTCTTCATGGATGACTACTGAAGGCCTCTGTCTGTCCATAAATTTTCTCGACCTTAGTTGAATATCTTGCAATGGAACAGGATAAATAATATACGTAAGGAAGGCTTGCATATCAACATTGTGAAGAGGTTGAGTGGGTTTATTATTGGGATTAGGAATTGGTTGTGATGGTATAAATGTTGGTCTTGGGGAGCTTGAATTCTGGTATTTTTGCAGTTGTTGTGGAACAAGAGGTAAAGGTGGTGGAACAAAACCTAGCAGAAGTTGTGGGATGTTCGGTGGAAACTGAGGGTAAGGATGGTTGGGCATAGGGAGAGGTGGATCTTGAGGGTTCCCTTGGTTATTCCCTCCTCTCCATCCTTTAAGCCAAGTATGGTGATACTTTGTAGACTAGTTTTTCCAACTCGGAGAGTTCCATTGTTGTGGTTGTTGATAATAGGGTGGAACTTGAGGCTGTAGATCTTGGTATGTAGGTTGATTACTAGGATGTCATGGCCTCCTAGGTGCATAAGAGGACTCCCCAGTATCCCTACTTCTGTAGATTTCTAACAAACCGGGCAATGATGGACATCTTTCATTTGAGTGGTCCTCCATGCAAAAGCCACAAACTGAAATTTTATCTAATGGGAATTCCCTTGAGGAATGCTTCCTCCTGCACCTTGGGAAAAATATGCTCATCGCTGCATTTTCCTCCTCCTGTTTCTTTTTAATCTTTAGGGTGTCCAACTGGGAACCTATTATGCTTAAGATATATGTTTTGAAGTTCTCTAAAAGGTTCTCTATCTCTACTCTTTTGATACCACCTAAAATAACTGGTTTTAATCTTCTACTATAAGGATCCTGAACATTCTTCCCTGATTTAGCTCTACTCCTCGAGTAATTCTTACACATTTCACATATTTCGGCAAACGGTTTATGGGATATGTCACCTGATTCCATCAGGTTAAGTATCTCTAGGTATTATTCTGAAATCCCTTTAAGGAAAAGAGCCCTGACTCCATCATCTGGAAGGTCATGGTACTTCAATTTCTGTGAGATATAAACAAACCGTTCCATATAATCCGTGAGATTCTTGTCTTCTAATTGTTGGATGTTGAAAATATAATTACGAGAATCCTTGGACTTGTAGTAGTCTTGGTATTTCTTAAGAAATGTATCTTTCATGGCTTCCCAAGACCTAATGTTGGACTCTCCCAAACCCATGAACCATATTAGTGTAGAGTCCTTGAGGGTGACAAGAAATAGTTTTATTTTCTGGCCATCTTGTAAATAGTTGTAGCTCCTACACAAGATGCCAAAATCAAATAAGAAGGTATCCAGGTCTTCACTGCTTTTACTATAAAAGGTGGGTAGTGCCAAGAGGGGAATGTTTTTCATATTGACATTCTGTTTGGTGTCCAAAACTGGAAACCCGAAGGTGGTTTTGGTTTGGTTTCCATCTTCTTCTCCCTCCTCGTGTCTTACATGGTTTTGATCCTCCTGATCATCCATACTGGTTTGGTTTCCAAAAAGAGAGTACCTAGATGGTTTTAACCTTGAAGAAAAAAAAGTTTCCCAAGGTTCTTTTCTAAGAAAGGTATCCCTTTGATGGAAAGGTATTCCTATTGCTTGGATGTCTGGAACTCTACTTGAGCCAGTTGAGACTATTGGTGCCAAAGTTTCTGTTTCAACTTGGGAAACAATTATGTTGGTTGAACTACCAAACAAAGTATTCACCTGTTTAGGGTCTATGATGTCTTCAAAGTTAGGGTCTCCTGATGGTGGTGAAAAAACAAAGGTTGTGTTGATTGGTTCTACAGAAGGCTTGAGTGGTCTTGCCTCCTATCCTACTATGATTGATGCTTCAATTTTCTATTTTATAGTGGTCCCTGTTTTAGTCTCTTCAGCAACTTCTTTAGTTATTTGGGTTGATCTAGCCACTACTTTTCGGTATCGGTTTGCGGAGTTTATGAGTGGAGTGTTCCTTCCCCCAAAAAGGTCTGAAGGAACCTTGGTAAAAGAGTTTGGTTTGGTTTTAATGTATCTTCCCTTTGGGTCACTAGGTTTGTTCATGAAAGAAAAAAAAAAAAAATACCATTGGGTTTGGGGAAACCTACTATAATAGATGCACAGGTTCTTACCTCTCGTCTTAAAGTTCCCCCGCCACCAAAATAATTCTAAGGTTAAAAAATGATCTATTTCCTAACTATTTCCTACCTTGATACAACTCCTAGGCAACGACGCCAAAAATGATGGGTGTTCTGTATGCACTAAATCCCTCAATTAAATTGTCAACCCGGCGTAAGTAAACTTAGAGTTGTAGCACTGTATGTGCCAAGTCAAAAAATATAGAGGAAGTATTATCTAACTAAGGATATGGTCTATCTGAGGGTTAATCTACTTAAGCAAAGACTACTAATTAGCAAGTCCTATTAATGATCTTGAACTATTTACTCTAAGAAGCTTTAAACAATGGATTGATGGATTATTCCTAAAGAAGAAAATCAAAACCCTATTTTGAACAAGTTAACCTATTTAATATAATAATCAACAACAAGTAATCTATTCAATCTATTCAATTTAATAAGCAACAACAACAATAAGTTAATCTATTCAAACTATTTAATCTAATAAGCATCAACAAGTAAGTAAGTAAGCAGTCAAACAACTAACCTATTAAAACTTATTCAACAAGTAAACCAATCAAAACTATTCAACAAGTAAACTCATCAAAACTATTTAGTAAGTAAAATCTATTCTTAAGACAAAAAATCATAATCATCTCTAATCTATACAGAAAAAATATCAACCTACTTAATCAAAAACATCATGATTGTATTAAAAAATTAATCAAAACTATTCTTAATTTGCAATAACAGGAAACTCAAAGATGATGATTATGTCTTCGGTACCTAATAACAACACGATGGCATCTGATGATTAGTGATAATTCAAGAGGAATTAATTCAATGTTGACTTCTATGGAGAAATGAAAAGTATGAACCAAGCAATCTAATGAGAGCTTTGCCATCATAGAAGAAACATTAAACATCTTGAAAATCCATGTGATCTCTAAATTTCATGCATCAATATTTGATGATAAAAAGACACTCTTATACTAATTTTAATGCACTCTTATACTAACTCAAGTACATTTGCAAGATTATAACCTCATAACTAAAAACTTAATTCAAATTCAAACTTCTAATTAAAATCACAACTCAAATATAAAACTGAGATTTCATAAATTAAACTGGGCTTAATTCTGTCATTAAAAACTCGGATTTTAAACTAACATGCCAGTAAAAACATAATCCAAATCTACTTCTATCCTAGCATCCTAAAACAAGATTGATAAACAAAATAGGTTCATGAAAGCATAACTAAAACTGAGAATTAAATCAACTAATAAAACTTGTAATTATTAATCCATCGAAACTTGCAAAAGAAACTCTATACTCTGTTCTAAAGACTACTCTATTTCAACCTGCAGGAATCAATTTAACTTTTAACACACCAACTAAGTTAGTATCTTGCAAGCCAGACACTAAGAAATAAAATACACAACACAATAGATAACTATCTCGTACAAGCAACCTACAAAAGAGGAATTAAACCATTAAATGATGAACAACAAACACAACATTTAAAATTACAAAAGACATATAACAAAGAAGCGAAGTAAATTATAACTGAACAAATAAAACACATGATCTATCTATCTAAGTATTCACCTAGAACACTGGTGGGCCCCCCAATAGGTCATGGCTACTCCTCAATAGCAAATTGTAGGCTCAATCAACACAGTTCTATCATTAAATTAGAAAAACGCAGTCTCAACACAAGTTTGCAGAAATGTCTAAGTTATACAATGAAATTCATTCTAACAATTCTTCCCTTTGTTCTAGACACTACTCGTGGTATTTATAATGATTACAATTCGAGAGTTTGATCATTGGAAGGGTTGACCTCCTCTAAAAATTGTAAATCCCATTAAATGCGTTCTAACAACCTTTATCTTCTAGAAACTGAACGAGCCACTCAACGATTAGCATAACTGCTTAATCCAGGATGTCAAGAGCTCAATAGATAGAGGCCATGAGGGGGCACAAAACCCAGCTCACCAATTCGCCCAACACAAGCCACCAATACACCAACCACCAACTCGCCTACGCTCCAAGTGTTGGATCGCATGCTGGATACAGTGACGGATGAAGTACCGAATCAGGTGCTGGATGAAGTGTCGAACGAGCTACCAGATGGAAAATTGCATTTTGAATTCTCCTTGTGACACACAGATCATGCATTATATCCTCATAATGATCAAATCAAACTGAATCTAACTCAAAACCATTGCAAAAAATCAATTGTGCATACTTGTTATGAAGCCATGATGAATTGATACAAAATCCTTCAAAAACTTATTCAAAATGGTTAATAACACATATAATACCGGTGCAAAAAGGATTCAATCATCACCACAACACAATTAAATCACGAGCCCAACATGGACCCAAGTTTTTTTGATGGATAATGGTATGCGTTTTGATATATTTTCAAGTAAGAATATTCTATATGGATAATACATGTCATGCCATTTCCGGTGGTATGTGGAACTTCACATAACTCCTCACGGTTAGAGAGTTATTGCCATGTGAAGTTGGAGAACCCTCATGAGTCATCTAGAAGCCCCAAAAGGTCAAAGACGTCAAAGTGGTTTAAGATATTTTAGAATGTAAATAGTAAAGTGACGTGATGAGTGTAATATAAGTCAATGTGAATACAAAATAAATGATTTAAATAAAAAAGTTAATGGAGAAATTAATAAGTGGACAAGTGGTTAGAAGTGGGTTAGCCCTAAAATAAGGAAAGTGGTTTAAGATGGTTAGAAGGTAACCCATTGAGGTAAACTGAAGTGATGAGTGTACTATAATTCAAAGTGGATACAAAATAAATTATTTAAATAATAAATTTAATGGATAAATTACTAAGTGGACAAGTGATTAGAAGTGGGTTAACCCTAAAATAAGGAAAGTGAGTTAATATGGTTAAAAGGTAACCCCTTGAGGAAGCTACATGACAGTATAAATAAGAGGCAAGGCTCTCTCATTTTAATCACACTTGAGAATATTGAATATATACAAGTGACTGAGGTAACCAAAGGATATATAGGCCTAATTTCATAGGGAAGGTGAAGTAAAGAAGGCCGAAATTCAAGGGAGGATAAATTCTTTTGATGATGCTTTCTAAGGTGTGTTATTTACAGGTCATCTCACCATTTTCGCAATACATTTTTTTCTATAATGATTCAGGCCATGAAATTGAGATTCCATTGAGGAAACATATCCAAGTAGTTTTGATACAAATTTAAGCTTGTGGGTCATTGTATTTTTGGAGTTACACGTCATGGAAAATAGGGTTTGTGGCTAGTCCTGAAACTAGTCTAAAATATGTGTTTCGGGTAAAAACGTCATAACTTATTCATAACAGATCCAAATTCAGTAAGACCAAATGTATTGGTTAGAGTACAATATATAGTATTATTTTTACAATTTTCAGATCCATACAACAAATATTCCATGTGGGGCACGCTCTACATATTATCTCTTTAGAATAAGTGAAAATTCAACAAGGTATGTCATTTTTTCTATAAATCCTTTTATGAGAGGTTCAAAGTAGTGAAATATGGAGGAATTGCATAAAATACACTGAATAATATTGTGTACCATTTTCATATATTTATTCATTACAGGTACATAGTTATGATTATAGAAAGTTAGGGTTTTTGACTAATCCAAAATTAGTCATGTGAGACAAAAGTAAAGTTTGATGAAAATGCTTGTCTCTTGTTGTAAAAGTTAAGGAAGGTTTGCAGGTATCTGATCATATTCACCAGGTCTATTATAGAGTTAAAAATCATATTTGGATGATGAAATTGATGAGAGATTTTGGTTGAGGTACATGTTGGGTACATAGTTGAGACAAGTAGTTGATGAGTTGGCACATACATGAGGTGTATAGTTGATGATGTGGGTACATATTGATCAGTCATAGTTTAGGTGTATTTGATACATGATTGGTACATACTTAGTACATGGTTGGAGGAACTTGTTAGTAGTATTGTTGACACATGGTTTATGGATGATGTAGCATACTTGTCTTGGTATATTATTAGAAGCACATATTGATCTAGAGTTGTGGTGTTGTGCTTGGTTGTTGCACATCTTTCAGAGTTGTCTTGGTGATTGATCCTAGTGAGTAGATCTTATTTTGTTGATAAGATTGATGAGCCAATTTTTTGTGATAGGTTGTTTGGACAGATTAGTGTGACATGTTTGGTGCATGGTTGATGCACTCGTTCATGGTACAGGTTGAGGTATAGGTTGGTGCATGGTTGACACACTTGTTCATGGTACAGGTTGAGGTACAGGTTGGTGCATGATTGATGCACTTGTTTATGGTATAGGTTGATTACATGTTGAGGTATAGGTTGGTGCATGGTTGATGCACTTGTTTACGGTTCAGGTTGATTACAGGTTAAGGTACAGGTTGATGCATGGTTCAGGTTATTGGTTCGGGTTGATTGGTACAGGTTTACAACAGTATATCTCACAGTGATAGTGTGACAGTGGTTCCATCATTCTACTTATATGTCAGAGAAGTTGGACGGGGAAAGGATAGGTGGTTGTATCCACCTTCTGGTTGTAGCCGGAGAACATAGGGGGTTGTAGCCAGAGAATTGGGGAGTTGGAGCTTCTCTCAAGTTGTAGCCGAAGAAACTACAGGGTTGTAGCCTCCTTCTGGTTGTATCCAGAGAATTAGGGAGTTGGAGCTTCCCTCAGGTTGTAGCCTAAGAAAATAGGGGGTTGTAGCCTCCTTCTAGTTGTAGTTAGAGAATTGGGGAGTTTTAGCTTCCTTCAGGTTGTATCCTGAGAAACTAGGGGGTTGGAGCCTCCTTCCAATTGCAGCTGGAAAACAAAGGAAGTTGGTGCTTCCAATGAATGTAATTCTTAAAGACATA
>JASDQU010306280.1:20786-37096 GCA_032191745.1 Picea mariana
CAAATTCCCAATCAATCCATTACAATACTAGGTATGGATATTTGTCATCTACTATGTCAATGAACTCAAAGTAAGCATAAATATTCAAACAATCGAGAAAAAATTCTATCTCGCCAATTTGACAATGGGGAAAATGTGAGATTGGTTCACCAACTACCACTAGATCGATAGGTGGAACCAATTTGTTCATCCCATGAGTTCCCATGATTACTTCAGTAGGATGTTAACATCCAACTTGAAGTTGAGCATAAATTCTCACACTTCATATCATTGAATCAATGCATTTAAGATAAATTATTTTCCATACCTTGTTCACTGGACATGGTTTAAGGGCCTATCTTGTGCCTCTATTGGTGACTCAAAAATTGGCCCAATGACCTCCCTTAACTTTATTGTGGATTTATCATTGTCTATTATCTATAGAAAACTTTTCAAAAATTCTTTGACTTCATCTTCCACTATATATACTAGTAGAATCATGCATTGGTTTAGTGGCCAAATTATGGAAGATTTTCTATTTCTTGCATTCATAGTAACTATGTTTCTAGCATGAATAGATTCTTGCATCACCTTAATTACATATTTAAAGTAACCTTTATTTCATAGTACATCAAACCTTGGTGCTCACTATAAAGCTTGATATATGGGTCCTTGCTTTTCATCTCTCATGTTTGTGCTACAATTGGATCCAAACTAGGTGACGATATTGATCCCAATGTAGGCACAACCTACTATATTTTCACCATGGATATAAAGCTCACAATTCACCATATTATCACTACTATATCTCATGTATTGTTCCTCCCATTTATTAATCAAATGTACACAATCATGTGTATTATGTATTGTCTTTTGGTAGTACCCACATCACGGACAGTGAGGATATAAGTAATTCCTTTCAATATACCCCACTTCATAATAATTATAAAATCATGGTGGGAGATGATCCACTTAATTCCATAGAGCCCTATTATCCTAATTCTAATTATGTCCCCCATCCACTCCCATGGTAGAATCCATTGTTTTAGAAGATCTCACGAATCCCAACATCCAACTTCTCATGTAGATTCTTTTTTTTAAAACCTACAGGAGGCGTGGCAATATTGACGAAAGTTCATCGAAAGGTAATAATTAGGTTTTTATTAAGCATGGAAATATCGATGAAATTTCGTCGGAAGGCAATGATTAGGTTTTAGTAAGCGTGGAAATATCGTCGAAAGTTCGTCGCAAGGTAATGATTAGGTTTTTATTAAGCGTGGAAATATCGATGAAATTTCATCAGAAGGCAATGATTAGGTTTTAGTAAGCGTGGAAATATCGACGAAAGTTCGTCACATTTTCGACGGTTTTGTGTCGCACATATAACATATGCGTTGTAAATTTTCTCTGCCAAAAGTTTTCGTCGCTATTGTCATGATTTTTCGTCACAACTTTCCACACTTTTGCGTCGCATGTATGGCATCTGCGTCGTAATCTGTTGGTAAGTTTTTTACTTTGGCAAGGTTTTTTGTCCCTATTGCGACAAAGTTTCGTCGCTATTTCCATGCTTTTTAAGGTAAACCTATCTTGAGGATGATGACACATGGAGGGATTATTTCATCGTTGTTTCCATGAATAATTGGTTCATGGATATAGCAATGAAAAAATTTCCACGAAAAATAGCCTTTGCTTTCGTGGAAAGTGCGACGGATATGTGTGGCAATAGCAACAAAAAACTGTGGCAAATTTGTTCATATGTAGTAGGGTGTACTCAGTCCAGAGGAGAATGATATGGAGAATGTCTCATGAAGTTGCAATCATCAACACTCCCTCTCAGCTAGGGAGGTATTCTCCACCAAGCCAAGACACTCACAGAAGTACTTGAGCTTCGTCCTGGCAAGCAATTTGGTGAAGACATCTGCAACTTGCTCGTGTGTATAAAGGTAGTGCACATGTATTTCTTTCTTCTACACCATATCTCTGATGTAATGGTATTTGATCTCAATGTGTTTCTATTTATCATGGAACATAGGATTCTCTGAGAGCTTCACACAGCTTTGGTTATCACAATGGATAACGGTGGAATCCATATCATGTCCAAATAAGTATGCAAGGAGCTTGTGAATCCACACTGCTTCATAGACTGCCACACAGAAGGAAATGTACTCTGATTTTGCGGTACTCAAATCCACAGAAGTCTATTTCTTGTTGCACCTGAAAACCATGGCAGATCCCAAGGTAAAACAACAACCAAAGGTGCTATTCCAGTCCACTGCGCTCCCTTCCCAATCTACATCGACATATCTCTGCAATCTCATGTCTACACCAGAGGCATATCTCAGTCCATAACCAATTGTGCCTCGTAAATATCTCAACACATGCTTTGCTGCTATCCAGTTTGTCTGTCTTGGCTTACTCATACACTGATTGAGTACACTCACTGCATAACATATATTAGGTCTAGTGTTAACCAGATACATCAATGATCCAATCATTTTTCTGTAAAGACGTGGATCAATCTCACCTGAATCAGAAGAAGTCTCACTCAGTTTCTTTATATTTATCACCATCGGTGTAGCCATGGACTTGCATTCTGTCATCCCAAATTTCTTCAATATCTCCACTGTGTATTTCCCCTGACTCGGGAGAATCTCATCAATCCTCTTCCACACTTCTAGTCCCAATAATTAGTGCATCATACCAAGGTCCTTCATCTCGAATTCAGAATCCAATGCTCGCTTGCATTCAACAATAAGGCTTTTTGAATCGGTGAGGAATAAGCCATCAACATATAGGACAAAAATCAGGCACTCATCAACAACAATGTTGTAGTATAGGTTGCGATCAACAACACTCTTATTGAAGACCAAACTCATCAAGTATCCATCAATCTTCTCATACCATGCATGAGGTGCCTTTTTTAGTCCATACATGGCTTTCTTCAACCTACACACATGAGACTCCTTCTCATGTATCACGAATCCATTTGGTTTCTCGATGTAAAATTCTTCATCAATCTCACCATTGAGAAAGGTTGTCTTCACATCCATCTGATGTAGTCTCCAACCCATGGATACGGTAAGGAAAATAATTGTACGGATGGAATTGTATCGGGAAACATGAGCAAATGTCTCCTCATAATCTATTCCCTTCACCTGAGAGAATCCTCTAGCCACAAATCTCGCTTTGTACTTCTTGACACTTCCATCATCTGCATGTTTGATCTTATAGATCCACTTGGAAGTCACTACAAACTTCCATTTTGGTATCAAAACAATATCCCACACATCATTCTTCATGATGGAATGATACTCTTCGGTCATGGCATCTTTCCAAACCTGTTGATTTGTTGCTTCTCCATGACAATAAGGCTCAGTCTCAATGATGTGGCTCATAGATGAAACATAGCTCGAAAATATTTGTGGCCTCTTTCTCTCTCAAAATGTACCACGAGGATATGCATGTCCCTCTGCCTCCTATAGAGTATGTTGATCCCATGCAAGCCTCTTCTGGCCTACTGCAATGTCTCTAGGAACATCAACTAGAGCTACAGGATCAACTGGATCAAATGGATCAGTAACTGTCTCCCTCTTAAATGTTGAAGGGGGAGAAGGTATTGTCTCTTCTTTCTTCTCATTGTCAATCTCCATTTGATACTCTCTGGATTTTCATAAGGCTATCTCTTCCTCAAAGGTGACATCTCTACTAAGCTTGATTTGTCTCTGACCAGGGATGTAGATCCGGTATGCCTTCGAAGATTCATTGTACCCCACAAATGTACCCTTTCTACCTGAAGGGTCTAGCTTGGTCCTCTCTTCCTTGGGTACATGATTGTATATTGAACAACCAAATATCCTGAAGTGTCCAACCTCATGTTACACTCTGGTGAAAGCTTCTTCGGGAGTCGTGTTCTTCATAATCTTATGAGGAATGTTGTTCTGAATGTACACAACTTTCATGGAAGCCTCTTCCCACATAATCATAGGTAGATTATGATCATGTATCATCACTTTGGTTGCCTTAACAATGGATATGTTCTTCCTCTCTGTAACCCCATTTTGTTGAGGGTTATAAGGAACAATGAACTCCCTCTTGATCCTTGTCTCAACAAAGAAGTCATTAAAATCCCCGGAGGTGTACTCTCCTCCATTATTTGATATCGGCACCTTGATCTTCCTCCTGGTTAGGTTCTCAACTTGAGATTTAAACTCTTGAAATATCTCAAGGACTCCATCCTTGGTCTTCAAGAAGTAAATCCACGTCTTTTAGAAGTGATCATCAATGAAGAGCACATAGTACAAGTATCCGCTCAAGGAAGCAACAAACATAGGTCCATAAACATTTGTATGTATCAAGTCTAAGATCCCCTTGGATCTATAGTAACTAATCGGAAAGGACCCCTTGACATTCTTTCCAAGAGCACAACCTTTGCAAATGCCATCATGCTCAATATGTATCTTTCAAAGGCTTGTCACCATATTCCCCGGAGTGGGAAGGGATCTATAATGTAAATGAGCAAGTCTCCTATGCCATAGCTCGCTCAAGATGATAGTATCATGTAACAAGGCCTAGACTGGTCGGACAATCAATTTGTACAAACTCTTTTCTCGAACACCAATCACCCAGGAAAAATCCATTTGTGAGTTCTTGTGCCATGCAAGAAATTTTCCTTCAGAGAAAATAAACTTGTAGCCTTTATCTTCTAAGACAGAAACAGAGACAAGGTTACTTTTCATCCTAGGTATATATAGTACCTCAATTAATTGAAGTGGTATGTCATAATCTAGTTGGAAGGAAGAATATCCAACTCGCTTCATAGTATATCTAGCATTATCACCAAGTACAACACGCAGACGAGACACTTTCTCTACAAGATCAATGAGATGTTCTCTATATCCAGTCATGTGTTTGGAAGCACCACTGTCAATCAACCAAATATCATTATCAGTAGGAACCGTACCTGAGAGTGTTGAAATGAAGAAGAAAAAATAATCTTTTATGCCTTCATCCCTCTGAGGTGGTTCTAAATCAACATCGGCAGTGGAGGCATGCTGTCTTCCTTTCTTCCTGGTAACACAATTTCTCGCAATGTGTCCATACTTGTCACATCTGAAACACTAAATCTTTAATATGTCTTTTCTTTGTTCATGACTTGGAGTTGCTGAAGTTTTCTTGTCATTGAATGCTTTGATTAAACTTCTTCTATTTCTTCTGCCTCTCTTTGCATGAGAAGCAAGGGATTGATTGTCATTATGATGGGAGTCTTTCATGCCTCTAGCTATAAGTCTAGTTTCTTCCTGAGTGCAATCTTCCCATAGATGATCAAACTGACGTAAGTGTGCTCTTCCAGTGATACTTTGAATGAATGGTTCCCAATGGCTTGGAAGAGCATTGAGAGTAATCATTACAAGTTCTTTGTTCGGTATGGTTTCTCCAATGGCACCTAATTGATCTCTTATCTCTAAAATCTTCATAAAGAAGGTAGCAATGGTGTCATCTTTCGTCATATTGAGATTTTGAAATTGGTGTTTCAATGTAAGAGATTTGTTAGTGTTGTTGATCTCAACATCTTCTTCAATGCACCATACATTAGATAAGCTATATTCAAGGTAGAAGTGTGAGGCAATATATGATCTCTTACTGAGTATATTATTATCTTCCTAGCTTTGACATCATTTGTCTTCCATTCAGACTTCTCTTCATCGGTTACTGTTGCTAGTATTGTTCCTTTTATCAATCTTAATAGGTCACTCTCTTTTAGAGTGATGTGTAGTCTTCACTTCCAGGAGATGAAGTTGCCTGATCCATCAAGCCTATCTTCCACCAAATTTATGTTCCTCATGCCTTGCAGATTCTTCACAAACCCTAACGACTAGGTTAGAAACCCTAGCTTCAAAAAACCTAAGGGTTAGGCTAGGCTAGAAACCCTAGGTTTCATTTGACTTATGACTACCAACAAGAAGCCTTGGAGAGTCAAAAGAACGCTAGTGGGCTACAAAATTTCCCAACAACCTGCAGAAACCCTAGAAGCTGAAATATGTAGAAACCCTAGAAACCCTAGGGTCGAAAATCCAAACTTCTTCAATTTTCAATCTGAGAGTTGCAGGTGATGCATTGGACTAGGTTATACCTGCCTGTGAAGAATTTAGGCCCAACGCTTTAAGGGAAAGTGATAAAACTAGCTTAACAAGGAAAAGGGTAAGTGTCATTTTTGCAGTTGCAACAAGAAGGTGACGACTAGCTTGGAAAGTTGCTACAGTAGCTTGTGAAATGGATATTTTAGGAACATTTCTCTGATACCATGTTGAGTTTTTGAACAATTTCTCAAGCACATGTATTTTCTTTTCAATTTAGCATGAACTTGAACCATAAACAATGCAACAACACAATAACTGCAACAACCAATATCAAAAGAAGAATAACCATGCATAAGACACAAAAAGTTATCCTGGGAAAAACCTTCTCAAACAAGGGAAACACCCACCAATCCTTTTCTATAGAGTCAATAGAAGATCACCCTCACACCACAAACCCTAGCGCACACAAGAGGGTGCTCTATGAACAATAAAGCTAGCACGTAGAAAGAGTGCGCACTAAATTTCAGATCTCCACAATGCATTATGAGTGAATATGAGATATGATCCTCAATGGGGATGTATCTCTCTAATATATACATGACCTAACTCATCAAATAGATGTGTCTATTGGCACAATAGGGCCGACTTGTACAACTCAATAATATAATTAATCTTTTACACAATATAAATTATCTTTACATAGTAGGGATGACTTGTACCCTTCACAATAAAAATTAGGGTTTCACAATAATCTTACTCTTAGACAGTATATCAAGGGATCTCCCACACATCCTCTAGTGCTCTGCCACTAGGGACAAGTCCACATGTTCTCAACCACAAGGGACATCACCCTCAACAGATCAACCCGACTAAATCCATAAGACTCTTGACTGAGTAGGACTCTTGAAATCTCGCAAGGACTCCATCCTTGGTCTTCAAGAATAATTATTTTTCCCCACTCTCTTATTTTCATCTCTAAGAGAATTGACCCCTGGCGGGTGCACTGACATGCCACTATCTTCACCTACGGACCTTGGCCACAATTATTTCTCTTACCAGATTAACCATTATTGATTTGATTATACACAAGGATTTTTCTTCATTTTGAAATATGATGTCACTTGGAGATCCATGGTTTTCATTATACCATTATAGGTATACATCCCCATATTTTCTCAAGAAGACATTTCATCTAAATATAACAAGGGTCTTCCTTCAAAAACTGGAAAATTTGGTTCTACAATGAGGGACCCCAGAGAACTATAGCTCCATTCTCATGGAGACGACGTCAAACATTTTTTTATGAAAATTGTGCTCAAATATATGAAGGGAAGTTTCTTCACTTTCTTCGCACAACCCACATTAGGAAGGACTAAATATCCTTTTTTTGATAATTTTTTCATTGTAAGAAGTTTGTTATGAGCCATCAACCAAAAGATTGAGTTAATTTTGGGAATTCATTCTTTTACCTAGCTATTATTCTAATTATATACATTTGTTTTAATTCCATTTTAGGGATTTTTTCAAGTTGTTTATCCTTATGTAACGGTGTAGACTTCTAAAAATCATGCCATATAATAGTGTCTTCGAGATGACCCTAAAGTGGAGGAACACCTTTGAAAATAAAATTAGCACCTTCAAGACATTTTATATCATAGAAAGAAGATCTAAAGGATAGATCCAACCTCTCTATAATTAAGCAAACCCACTCCATAAAGAAACGTTTGTCATTGTCCAAGTTTCTTAACCATTGTCTGTGATTTTTTTAAGTGAGTCACTATATAAGATTATGAACATCGACCCTATGTCGTAAATTTCTTAGAAGCCATGATACAATAATTCCATATTTGAATATATCTCCACTCCTTAGATACAAGTGTTCTATTATAAGTGAGAATGATTTCCTTTTTACGTTTAAGATTTGAGATACTTTGATACTTGGATTATGACAATAAAAAAGGTCTCAATGTGTCACAATTGTTGCAATACTTTTTTATAAGATATATTTTTCACTTAATTATCTCTCCACTTATTAGGCTATATAGAAATATTTCACCCATTGTTATATTGATAAGTGTAAGGTATTTAATCCCAAGCACCAAACAAAGGGTTGAAGTTTGATTTTGTCCCAGGGAACTAATTGTTATCTTTTGGGGTTACTCTGGAAGTGTTTATACCATTCTTGGGGGAGATTCATGTGATGTGGGGTGCATGGCGTTGATTACCCTTGATTATACCATGATGCACATAAACATTAGAGATAGCTTACTCGTGGATTTATAGACCTTGTCTTCATTCTTATGTGGCACACTTCCCTGGAATATTGGAGACCTAGAGGGCATGATGATATTCTTCATGATGTGCACATGGAGAGTTGGTTGCTTACTTGGAGGATGGTTCACCTTGAAGAAGTGTTGGGGATATTGAATGAGAGATTTAAGCCCTGGATGGAACAAGGACAGTTAGTTTCTTGCATGGAGGCTTGTATTTGACTTGAGGATGCTTGGGTTGAGAAGTGATCATGTAGATGTGGTGGACCCAAAGGGCACATATTTTAGAACAAATGTTAATAAAACTTTTAAGGTACTCACAATAATTCTCAATGTTGATATTATCCCTTTTTAGATTCCCTAAACATTTGAATCCACGAGTTCAAATATCTTTGAAACACTTAATGCTATTGAGAACCTAGTCATTTCCAACCTAAACACACCTTTCCTGCATTTCATAATAATGTAGTGATTTTTTTAAAGTCCTCAATTACACTCTTTTTTATGTTCATTTATAATATTCTAGCATTGTTGGTCATCACTCATTTCACAAATATATGCAACATTGTTTTCGTATCCAAAATTGTCTTTGTCATGGAAGAACATCAACTCTACTACTAATGGTGCATCAAGTAGAACAATGGTGGCAAGGAATTTGGTGTAAAAATATTACTTCACAACATGTTTTCATATTTTTCTTTTAAAGGAAATGGGTATTCACAATGTACCATTTTGTATTTAGGATTACTTGTAGAGTAAAATGTATCTAACAATGTAGTTTGTGACATGATGTGCATAGACTCAAGAGCAACAAAGTCTGTCATGCCTCAATTTTACCCCTAGGACATATATATTAAATCATGAATTCCATGTAATGATGTGGTTTAGTTTATGGGTGTTAATCCAGGTGGGTTGAATTAAATGACCATGTGGTTTAATTATGTAAAATTCCTAGTAAATATTCATAGTATAGAGCCCAAGGCAAAGACATAACTAGTGAATAGTTATAAGTCCAACTCATTAGCTAGATTATGGTGTGTGTGTGTTATGTTCCTAAGGTACAACCATGTCAATATGTGACTCTTTCATGCTTAATTATGCAAA
This sequence comes from Picea mariana, assembly GCA_032191745.1. Classification (NCBI taxonomy): domain Eukaryota; kingdom Viridiplantae; phylum Streptophyta; class Pinopsida; order Pinales; family Pinaceae; genus Picea; species Picea mariana. The sequence goes on from JASDQU010306280.1 coordinate 30,217, forward strand.
ATCATGTACAAAGGGAAATACTATTAACAAAAACATCAAAAAGGTTGTTAAGTAGAAACAAGGGGATACAAACCCACAAGAGGTAAAGAGAGTGGTCCTATGGGAATAAAACCATTGAATTAGTATCTCCATGTTTCTCATCCCAGGCTTAGAAATCTTTGTCTCTATGGTCCAATGTAATTATGTTATATTCTTTTTGGAAGGCACATGGGGTTTTCATGCAAAGATGAATTATATTACCCAAGAGTTTGGTTATGAAAGGGTTATCTTTATGGTTCATTCTTCCTCGTTTATTCCATGCTACATTGCCATGGACCTTTCCTTTCCCAGTTATGGTGCAGTTGATATGGTGCCATGGTGGTCATTTCTACAACTTGCATTTGAATCCTATGAGCATGAGGCCAATGGGAGCCTATGGAAAGATTGGAAATTTTGTTTTTAATGATAGGGAAAATGAGTTGGTCATGAGAGGAAGAAAAACTATTTCAATGTCTATAGAGGCTAACGCATTCTACAAACCTATAATATCATGCTTATACCAAAAATTAGACATAAGTGAGCCAAGGTCCTACTTGTCTAGGTTCCCATATGATCATCAATGGATTAGATTATTCCTAGTTGTATTGGAGCACTAGAGGGGAAGAATTTATTATGAGACTATTTAGAAAATAAGGCAAAATTATTTCCTTGTGTTTTGTTTGGTTGAGGGGAAGAATATTGTGGTTGATGGCTAGATGGGTGAGATACATGGAGGAATTATTGATACTTATGGTAGTAGGTGCCTAGTTATAATTGAATTTTTTAGGTTATGGGTTGGGTTGAGTGTAATTAGAGCTCTATAGGTCTTTCTTATCCTTTTTGGTTTCATAGTTGTTGATCAAAAATTTGACCACCTCAATTTTCCACTCTTTTGAAGAATATATATAAAAAAAATCAGAGGGAATAATTTGTGCATGCTCATCAACTCATGGTGTATCCCCCAGTCTCATATTTGTCATACATTTTATGGAATCAAAATCTAAGTCTGTATGCCCAAGATACTCACGCAAGAAGAGCCTTGAAGAATTGCAAGAATTTTTTTTCTAAGTGGAGAATTGTTTCCAAGTGTTATGGCCCTTTCTCCTCTCCATTTTCAAAATTTTGACTAAGTACTCTCCTCACTTAGTCATTTCCCTCACCTTCCATATCCTATCCATCTCCAAACTTAACAATTTTCCTCTTCCTTCACCTCTCTTCATACGCCCATTCCATACTTATCCATTTTCCCATTTTCTCATTACTCTTATATTCCCTTATCTTCTCATACTGGAGTATAGTGATCTGAGTTAGTTAGTGTCGATTGTAGAGTTAATGAGTTATTGGTGTGGACTTGATCTTTATAAAGAGAGATCAAGGCTTACAATGCTTTTTCAAGTAACACAAATGAAGTAATGAGCTCCCGGAAGCATGGGGGGGGGTCTGAAAGAGGTTGAAACTTCGAAAAATGGGTGGAGCCTCCTCTTGCACCTGTTATTTCTATGAGAAAAAAACAATCTATTAAACCCAAAAGATGGCCAAAAACACTTTGGAAGTGTCTTTGTCCAACTCAAAGAATTGCAAAAATTGACTAAGTTAAACTAGGTTAAAACAAGGGAAAATAACTAAGGAGTGACAGCTAGAAAGCTAGCCTCCTTAGGGTCTTTTAGGCTAATATAAAATCATAAAACAAAGCACTTTAGATTGAAGATTTATAACTTTGAAATCACACAAATATTTGCCCATTACTAGCCTCCAAATATGCTAAGAAATAAAGGTTAAACTAAGGCAAAATTTAGACTAGATCTAGGTAAAAGATAAAGTTCCTTAAATACACTTTAGATCTAATCTTTTAGAGTTGCATGCAAAAGGTTAGAACAAATTTATCTTTATCAGATCAACAATCTTCTTGCATGCAAACTAAAAATGTAAAGAAACCATTTTTTTATATAGAATTTGAGTGAGAGAGGGGAAGAGACAACTTTAAGAAATAGAACTTGGGCAATGGAGTCTCTTTGATGTATCGAAGAGGGAAATCTTTCCGGTTGGATGGATTTGAAAGTGTTGGAAGCTCAAGCTAGATTCTTCCACTCCTCCAAACTAGAGATTTTGCAAACTTAAGACAATCTTGCAAATAAATTGTTAAATAGTGGATGCATCCACTTCCTACACATAAAATCTAGAAAACATGAGATTAAACCGATAATAGCATGAAATCATAGATTGCAATGTGCTATAACAAGATTTAGTAATACAAGCAAGTTTACTAAAATCTTACTAACCGAGGATTAATCAACAAATGAGAATTGCAAGAAAGACAAATTTACCATACTCAACACATCATCATAAGAGAAGATCATCCACACATTTTCACAATACACCTTGTAGAACTCCAAAGTCTTTATTTAATCTTCAAATAGAAAAATGATACAATATAGGTATAGCATCTTCCCAAAAACTCCATCTAACAAATGGAGAGGGGTAGTCTTTTTTATATAGAAAAAGGGGTGATACTTCCAAGAGAGATGTGCATGAGCTAAGGAGGAGATGTGCATGAGATAAGGGGAGTGGCGCACTTAGTGAGTTGGGAGATGTGTGGAGTGGATGGGAGGTGAAGGGTAGTGAAGTAGGGTGTAGAGAGAGTGAAGTGAGGACGAGTGGGAGTAAGTGGGAGAGGGAATGCGTGTGGCTGCCTTGGGATGTGCGCCACCCCTCCTAAATGCGCCAACTCTGCAAGTGGGGTCAAGTCCCTTCATTGGGATCTCCTCCACATCCATGTCACTCTAGTTGAAGTTGCCTTACCCTTTTCTAAACTTGCCTAAGCCTTCAGTCAACTGGGGACAAGGAAAAAACATGTTCCCCAGTTTCCCTAAAAAATAGGGATTTAATTAAATTACCCATTTTCCGTATTTTTTGAGCAAATTTCATTGTTTAGTGATAATAATCACTTTGTTGCCTCGACATAAGATAAATAGGGGTTTACAAGGTAATCTGGACTGGAAAACGACTATAAATGTGGCATATGACAATGATTGATGCCATATTTTTACAATTTATTGACTGACAATTAAAAATTTTCATTTTTGCGGGAATTTTATTATTTGACTAAAACATTAAAAAAAACCTATCAAACCTAACCACAATTTCCATAGGAATCAATTAATATGACCTAGCATGAACTCATATACATTTGGACACTAGACATTGGTTATACCATGCCATGGCCTAACCACCAACACATACCCTAGCTTTGGAGTCAGTCTCTTGAGTGAAAAACCTTAGAAATTATTAATCCCCCACAAAGGCAGGCAAAAAATAATTAACAAGTTAAAAAAAACACTCTAGAGTACGTGCTTGTACCTAGGTATTAGGTGTCCAATAGCCTTTTACAATATTTCATACTCAGGTCATTTATTACAATGATGGAAATGCAGAAAAATATGGTCTTTTGAAAAATTGGCTGAACTCTGAACTCTGGCTTCTGAGCATCTGTCTGCTCAGTCTTTGGTGGCTCATATACAATTCAGATAGTGCAAACTAGTGGATAACAAGGCCCATAATATAGTAATAATAGTGGAGGCCATTCAATGTAAGGTGGACTAGGTAAAATACTCTTGTTGTTATTAAATAAGGCCCACTATGGTAGTTAGTATTGAATAAATGTAATGGAGCCTTATTAAAGAAGGTCTACGGGGTAGTTAGGAGGTTGTTATGATTAGAATTATCTTGTTAGTTATAAATAAGGATGGATTTATCCTTATGGTATGTGTGCAGTACATTGTATTTGGAGCTTAGCTCATTGAGAGGTTGTCCAACCTTAATAAACGAGTGAACAAGAGTGGATTCCTTCGATAAACAGATCAGTTGTAAAGTGTTTCCCTACCTTAAGGGTATTTGTATATCATCAAGTAAAATGGATTTTATATCTTATGCTTGGAAATATTGTATGTGATAGAATCTTCATATTTAAGGTACTTAACAATATTGGTCTACTACATTTTTTGTAGGGTTATAGGTTTGGTAGGGTCCAAGAGAAATATTTCTTAGGTAAGGGAAGTATGCCTTGGAGATATTGAAGAGATTTTGGATGTATGATTGCAAACCCTTGCCAAATTTGAAGCTTACTTGTAATGTGGATGCTTCTTTGGTTGACCCTACTTTGTACATGCAACTAATTGCATCATTGATGTATCATGTAAATACCAGGTCAAATATTTGTTGTGTTGTGAATAACTTTAGTCAGTTTATGGTTACTCCGTGTTTGACTCATTGGGTGGTTGGGAAACACATGCTCAGGTACTCGAAGGGCTTGGTCAATTATCACATGAGGTATACAATAGATAAAGGACTACCACTAGATGGATTTTGTGATTTAGACTAGGCAAGAAGTCCTAAAACTAAGAAGAGTACTTTTGGCTATTGTTTCAACTCAAGGTAAGGTATGATATCTTGGTTGAGTATAAATAAAGAAACACTTTCACTTAGTTCAATAGAATCAAAGTAAATAAAGAAGCATGTTCGACTAATTGTGAGTCATTTTGGATTCAAAAATTGTTTGCCAAGCTAGGTGATATGGTTTTGGAGCCAACAATTGTGTCTTGTGATGATCAAAGTTGTATCAAACTCTCCAAGAATCACATGTTCCGTGAGCATTCTAACAATATGGACTGATCAGAACCTGGACCAGAGGTCTAAAATTTGCTCAATTTTCAAAGTGCTCGGAATGCAACAAAAATGGTGCCATTGCGTCCGTCTCGTTCTCCTGATTCCATCGGTATATTTACTTTCTCAAACGGAGTACATATGGAGAAGTTATCGAGGTCTGTTCGCCGAGTCAAATAGAAAAAAAAAATGATGCTGACTGGGCAGGCCGTACTGCTGACGTGGCAGAGGACGTACAGCTGACTGGACATCCATACATGCTGACGTGGCAATCTGTGATTGGTTACAGCTGGCCGAATAAAGTTTTGACACGTGGCATTATTGTGGACGAATGGAAGGGTGCCACGTGGCCCAATCATGGGCCGCCACGTGGCACCCCGAATTGGCATTTTGGTTGGTTTAATTAAAAGAGTATGGAGGCCGCGGGGTTCGACCCACGGACCTCCCCATACATTACAAGTTTTAACATAACCCGTCCGACCAACGAGCCACGCTTTGGCTTTTATAGGGTATATGAAATTTAAATTATTTAAACTTGTTTATGGTTACAAACGTTGGGGGGTCGGGCTAGGGCTTAGCCCCGACCCCGGTTCCATGGTATGCCATATGACCCTTGTCATATATTCACGCGGGAGTGTACAGCCTTCGGACCCCGGTTCCATGCAATATATATGACCATATGTTAATTGGAGAGCGGATGTTATGTGTTTCAAGTGGCGCGGAGTTGTGGTTAAATCCACGGTTATAACATTTACATGTGACCCAAAACTCAATACAAGAAATTTGCGTGCGGTTTCGGATTTTAATTATTGGCCCACGATTTTATTAAGTTTATAACATATGACCAACCATTTTATTAAAAGGGCGCGCGCGGGAGTTACCAAAGGTATAGCCCGTGGTTATATCGGCATTTTCGCATATGACCACCAATTTAATATTGCGTGCGGGAGTTGGTGTTACCCGGAGTTAGCCCTTGGTTTTATACATATGCATGTGACCTTTAACACTACAATATCGCGCATGGGAATTTGGAGTTTGGTTCAACAGTTAACCACCCGCCAGGACACGTGTCACATTCCTGTTCAAACTTTCAACAGTTAGCCATTTTGTGCGCGGGACGTGGCCATATGTTCCCCCATGCGCCCAACACCTCCGTCCTCGGGGGCTATAGTTGCGCTAACGGTGCAAAATTTTGGCACCATTTTCGGAACGCGCGTGGAGGCCGGGTTTTGTGACCGAAAACGCATTGGAGCTAGGTTCATTTTTCCCACCGGTGCATTATGGAGAGTCTGTAACAGAGCTTGGAGAAAGGAAAAATGGTAGCAAGCATAACTTGATGAGTTTTTGACCAAATCAAGAGCCGTAAAAGCTCAGCTAGGGGTTTTTGGACGTTCTGAGTCCATTGGTGATGTTATCACAGGAATTTGAAGAGCCCATTTGCAGGTTTTTCACATTTGAAGCTTGAGGAAGCTCCATGAAGTTTAAAGCCCTCATTGTTTGAGGCATTGCTCAGATGAGCACATATTCATTTTCTGAGAATGAATAGTCATTTCTGACTGTTTATTATGCTCTGAACACATTGGGATAGGTTTCAGATCCATTGGAGAACTTCTACAAGTATTTTTACTCATTGAAGCTCATTTTGGGAAGCTTGGAGGTCACATGTAGAAGAGGTCATTGTTGGGTAAGCCATTGTCCATTTTCAGAGTTGTAACAGTCAATTTTGGGGTTTTTGTGTATTCTGAACCCAATGGTACAGTCTGTAAAACCATTGGAGTTGAGCAACATCTTGTAAGAGAACATTTGACAACTAATCCCAGAGAGCCAAGTCCATTGAAGGAGGCTTAAGGAGATGTATCCCAGAGAGGGGTGAACTCCTTTATCATCTTTCTTTTGTTGTGAGTTTACTGTGTTATTTGCTGCACTTTTTATGGCTGTGTATTGGTTTATAACACATATTTAAGCATTTAAAAGAACATTCCTCACACATGAACTTTGCAAAGGAAAACCAAGAACTTAACACATAAACCAGCTTGCACATTTTAACACATGAAGCAAGGTCCTGTTAAGGTTTAATTTAATGAGGTAGAGGGTGCTTGCATAGCATAACAAGTCAGCCTTCTATTTTCAGATCAGATGGTATCAGAGCATAGTTTATTTTTCTCATGTATTTGCCAATGATAGCTTGAGTTTTAGCTGTTGG